>JAWVMR010000255.1:0-11459 GCA_036321205.1 Trypanosoma caninum | reverse complement strand
TACAGTGTCGCGGAACACCTTGCCGCTGTCTGGTAGCTCCGTTGTATAATCCATTTTTGAGGTCTGTTTTTTCAGGGGTGTGTATGTTTGTCTGCAGTTTGTGCGTTTTGGTGTTATACACTACTAAATAATAATAATAATAATAAATAGTATTTGTAATAGCTATCTGTTCTAATTTCGCTTCTTTTTCTTTTTTTTCTTTTTTTTTTTTTTTTTTTGCTTACTTTTTATAATAACATAAAGCCAAACACACACAGATACAAAAAAAAAAAAATCACAGAGTGATAGAATATATATAATTATATATTTTTCATAATCAGTCTTTAATTGGTTAACTGTTTTTGTGAACGCAACAAACACCAGTAGCGGTACATTTTATAATTTAAATCATAATAATTATTGCTATTAATGGCAAACCCTGCTTGTATAATTTATTCTTTAAAAAAACGGCTTCAATGTGGCGTTTCAAAAAAAATCATATACAATCACTTTCATTAGTTGTGTTATTATTTTCTTATTTCTGTGTTTAAGCGACAGTATAAACATACTATTTGTGTAAAGACCCCCCATTTAGGTCAATAATTGGCAGGTCATCTAAACGAACGCATCCTTTTTTTAGACCTTCGGCAACGTCCCCTGGAATGTCAGTAGGGCTCCAAAGGTCCGGATGTAAATTGGTGTTTTCCTCTGATGTGCATTTCTCACAACTTTTTGACCCAACGCGGCGTTGCTTTCTGCAAAGTGGTATTACTTCTGGTGACTGCTGCTCTGGAAGAGGGCAAACTGGAAAATGCCGTGTTTTTTTCTGAAGCTGCACAGGCACCATGTATACACGATCTTTATTGCAAAGAAGTGAGAAACCACCATCTTTCCATTCGACAAACTGTTGAAAAAGTGATATCATATTCGGCTGTTGAGACGCAAGAACATGGTGAATTGCTACAGCCAACTTTACCTCGTTTGGTTCAAGGTGTGCAATAACATGAGCACTTAATGAAGGACTACTTCGAATGCGAATACTGCGATCCTCACGAACAGAAGTGTAATATGTGGGTTCCTCAAGCTGTTCAATACGACCTGAAGAAAAAGGTAACAAAACAAAATTATTTTTAACCTCTGCTAATAAAAGCAAGCCATTGCTCGTTGCTATCTTTGACCATCCCCAAACCCACTTGTTGCTCTCTACGTACTGAAGATTGTACGTCTCTGCTATAACTGCCGCTTCACTTGTTCCTGAAAGAAGCAACAAGGCGTATTCTTCTTTTGTGTAGTAATCAATTTTGCGTCCAATTGCCTCAACCACATTCCCGAATATAATTTCCCCAACAACGTCTGAAAATCTATGCGGAAACCTGCGAACCCTAATGCGTTTATCCTTTATAGCCGGCGTAAAAACTCTTTTATATGGCACTAACTCTTTTCGCAAACCCAACGTGCCGTCTTGCCACAGCACGTAGTTACCGCACGATGAAACGGCAGAAGCCTCCCTTACGTCACCGGTAATCATTTTTTTTTTCGTATAGAACCTTTTGTTCTTCGCACTCGTTCCCCGCCACGCCAAACGTTTTAAAGGAGAACGGGATTCACGAATATGGTGCTGCAGTTCAAACCAGCGAAAACAAAGCAACGCTCTCCATACCAATCGTTGAAAACTCCATTCAGTTTTAGCACCACTAAGTGTAACAGTAACGCCACCTGTAACATCATTTTTCTGGAGCAATGAGGAGTTTAACTCTTCCAATCCTACTTCATATGTTGTCTCTTTCATAACATGTGGTAATAAAGCTCCATCCGTCTCGTACAGCGTTCCAGGCGAGTTATCTCGACTTGTGATATAAACTGAAACAAAGCAATTTGCCCCAATTTGCCAGCGAAGCCCTGACGCTGTTGCATCACCCTCCGCATTTACTCTCAACAAGGCGATGACACAAGGCGGCTGATCACAAAGTATACCATCAGCAGCGGTTATTGAAGATGTACACTTTGCCCAAAGAATATATGCTGTATCATTAGCCACAACACTATCCTCACTTTCTTGAGGAAACTGAACATGAATAGAACTAACAACGACACGTTGATCTACGTAAAAAGTAAAAGAAAAAGAATTCGCAATGTAAAACCAAGTATGGCTATTAGCGTCCATTTCGCGGGATTTTAATAACTAATAAATTATATATAGATATAAATCTACTTGCGTTATATACTCTAGTACGCTAAAAAATAATAATAATAATAATAATAAACACTCCTACAGCACCAATCAATGATCTTGTGCACGCATAACTCTCTGCCGTACATACATATATAATAATATATAATAGTAATAATAATAAAAAAAAAAAAGTAATTAAAAAAAAAAAAAAAACACTTGCAAGTAAATATTAAAGAAATACATCTACCCACGTCACCTACAAAAAAAACACTAAAAATAAAGTACAACAAAATAAATAAACAACATAATATATATTAATTAACATTGTCGCAATTCAGAGGCCTCGTGCATGCCCGTTAGCACTCAAATTAAAAAAACCTTCAATTTTGCAAAGACAAATACGGCAAAACTAATAAGAAATAATAAAAACAACAACAACAACACACAACTATTCATTCCAATAGTAACTATTATATATATATATATATTGCTTTTTGTTACCAAATAAACAGTTCACTCAACTCTATCCACAAGCAATACAGTATCTTTTGTAAACGCACACTTTACTGTTTTTGTTTTTGTTTTTTGTATATTTCTTTTGTACAATAAACCAAAATACCATGCCTCAAAAGTAAGATGAACTACAGCCTACTCGCCTGCAGCGTTTAGAGTGAATAGACATATGAAAACCTTAGTCAAAGGACAAGACATTACAACAACAGGACAAATTATGCGCGCAATAATATATAGATATAGTAAAAACAAAAATAAACACCTTTAGTAGCAAGCAAAATAAGTTTCACCTACACACACTGTATATATATAATACTACTAACAATAATAGTAATACATAAAAACAGCACAAACAAAACATTGTTAAGTTAGCAAAAGACCCTCAAAACGTTAAAAATCAATGTGTAATAATTTGCTTCTACATTACCTCTATATATATATATACGTCCTAAAAGCATACTACCCTCCTTCTCCCCTCTAAAAATAAAAATAAATAAGAACAGTTTGTCTATGCCACATGCTCCACGACGTCAGAAAGAGGACGCACAGAAACAGTCTCCGTTGACCACTTACCTCCTGAAAGAAGTTTAAGCACATGCGTGTGGCGCGACACCACAACGTCTCTATGAGTCACAGAAATCATAGGAACATTCAACCTGCGCAAGTTAAAAAACACCTCTGTTTCTGTGTCGTCCATCATGGATGTGGCCTCATCTAGTACAGCGACTGGTATTTTTTTGCTGCGGTCTGTGGTCAGAATATGATAAAAAACACGTGCCATGCTAATACGCTGTTTCTGGCCCCCACTAAGCGAGTCCCAAGGGTATGTTTCATCCGCAATCGCTGAATCTAAGCCAACACACGGACTGTCAAACCCAGCAAGGACATCAACAACAGATTGTGCACCTGCCAGATCAATTGCCTGCTTAAAAAATTTAACCTCGCTTATACCCATTTCGTTTGCAGAACTAGGAAACACTACCTGTTCAACCAAAGTACATTGAGGAACCATATAACTGTGCTGTGGAGCAAACAACAATTCAACATTTTGGTTGATTGCACACCGTCCACTTGTCGGCGGCCAAAGACCCGATATCATACGGAGAAAAGATGTCTTACCGCAGCCGTTTTCCCCCAATATGACCCAATCCTGGTCGGATTCTATTTTGAGGTTAAGTTTATCAAAAAGAAGCTGGCCTGTGGGTGACATAAGCGTCAAACAGGAACAATCAAAAAGCGTGACTTTATTTGTAGCCTGAAAGTTATTAAAGAAATTATGGCGCATGTAGCTAAGTGGAGTCAATATAATTTCATCCTGAGAGTTGGATGCGCCTGTTGTACGAAAAAAATTACCTTTGGCAATGCTTGCAAGTGTTGTGTCAAACTCCAACAGCCTCATTGTAAAAGTTGAAAGATGGGAAATCTCACGAAAGTTCACAATAAAACACTTGACGCTCTCAGTAAGATCAATCATGTGCTGCATCTCCACAAAAATGTCGTCACTCCTTTTTGACTGTTTCCCAATTGCACAACGAAAGATAATACAACTAGAAATTAGATGAAACAAAAAACAAATAAATACTTCAAGAAGGTCAAAATAGCCCTTTGCAAGGGCAAAGTGATCTAACGCATGCTTGATTCTATGAAGCTGTCTCTCAAGTTTCATCCGCGTGTAACCGCCCCCGTTGTGCATTGCAATGGCCTCGACGCTGCTCATACTCCTCGCCAACAGCCGGCGGTAGTTGTCCTCCTCCGCAAGAACTGACGAGTGGATGCGTCCAAACGGCGGTGAGAGCCGCTGGAGCAGAAAAACAAGAGACGCAATTGCGCCGCACGTCACCGCCGTCGCCTTCGCGCCAATCCGCTGAGTGAGTGCAAAAACTGAACTAAAAGACTCAAACATCGGAAGAAGAAAGTAATAGGGCAGCTCAGCAAAGTGCTCAGCAAATTCCCCACAAAAAGTTGAAATCACAGAGTCAGTCCCCTCCAGCCGCCCATCTAGAACAGTCGCTTGGTAGTAAAGCAAGGAACTATAAAACCGCCGCTGGAAATGCTGACTCAAACGCATGCGAAAACGAGCAATAAGCCACAAGCGCAAATGCTCAACTGACCCACTACACATGGCCATAATCATTGAGAGCATAATGCGAAAAAGAAGTATGTGAATAAAGTTATACACGCGTTCCTCAGCAATTGTACCGGAAACCATAGTCTTCAACATGCGACCGCTGGCATTAGACTGGATCACACGCAAAAATGACTTCAAAACAAACAGCAAAATAAAAATGACCATACCCGCAAACTCTTTGCACCGCACAGTGGGCAAAGCAAGTCTTCCCACCCGCAAAAAAGCATTGAAAAACGAGGTTGTCAACTTAGCCTCATGAGGCGCACAAACATTGGTGGGCACAGAGCCGAACTGACGCAATTTAATTCTTTGAACAAACAGATAAATAAAAAAAAAAAGTGACCCACCAAAAAAAACAGCGCGATGGCCCCAAAACTCAAAGTCTACAAAAGAATCCATATCTATAAATAAATATACATATATATTTATATATCGAGGTGTATTTGCTCAAACTTCCACAATTTACAAGATAGCTAAAAAATAAAATAAAATAAAATAAAATAAATAATAACTAAAAAAAAACATATAAAACAATAAAAATTGAAATAAATTGAAAATCACAGAAAAAAAAAAAAAAAAAATTACATCCACCAACAAAAAACAAAAAATACAAATTCACATATACATAGAAATACATGTGACACAAAGTAACACAACAACACACAATAGTATTTACAAGATATAAAACTAAAAAAAAAGCAAATATGCAATATCTTTACATACTACAAACATATAACGCACAAAAAAAAAAAAAAAAAAAATAGAACAACTGGTACAACAACTCACTACAATAAAAAGACAAAAAAAAGCCTTCTTCAATCCCCTAATCTCCTCCTAAATAAACACCAATATTTTAAACTCAGTCCTCCAAACAAACAAACAAAAAATAAATAAATAAACAATAAATAGAGAAATACATTCAACACGTGTATAATAAAAAAGGATATATATATATATGCGTGTAATATCACAAAAACCCCTCTAATACCACTTCATCCTTGTCGCAACGGGGGCAGGTAGAACATTCCCATCTATCATTTGAAATGCCAGGAAGCGAAATACCAGCATACGTTTTTCTCTCTAAAAACGGAAGCGAAGATGTCAAAAAAGAGCAAAGAGCACTGACACCATCTCTACGGATTGAATCGTTCTCAGTACTCTCCACTGAGGTGCACAAGGTCATCAAAACATCAAATTGTGATGTGGTTTCGCAAACTGTGGGCAGCTGCTCTTCCAGTTGTCGTAATTCCTTAAGTGCCTCATCTTTTTGTGGTTCATCCAACAACTTTTCACCCATCTGCTGCTGTTTCTGTTGTGGCCGTGGCCCCTCTAAAAAATGCTGTGAGTACTGCTTCCGCTGTCGCCGCCACCGCCGCTTGCCGGAAAAACTCTTCACGTTTTGTTCGCACTGTGAGACAACAAAAGTGCGGCTCATCGCTGACGTCTGAAATGCCATATGGCCCCCATGAGTTGCAGTAAAACGATTTTTTGAAACAGAGCGGGAGGCAGCACGCTTCTTTGTTCCAAGATAATTAATCACACATGGAGGTCGGCCTTTGCGAACTTCCTCTAACCGACGTGTGTTCTCCTTACGCGCCGCCGCCCCAGTTAGTTCGTGAAGATCACGCATACACGTAGGAAGGCACTCTCTTAGGAGCGCGGCGGAAGAGGGAATGGCGTACTTTTCATAGTGCAGAGAAAGATTTGTTAGCAACTCAGAGTAGCGGTCTAGCAGCTGCGCTACACCCTTCAGTTTGTCCGCGTCTTCCTGGCGTGTTTCCTCCAACTCCCCTGAATCCGAACGCGGGGGTGTTAGCGAGCGCGGCCCCTTGCTACTCCCCGCCAGTCGCACCGCAATGTATCGCCAACAGGGCGTTCTTTGGGAATTCTTTTCGTGACTAACGCACAGACCCAGCTTAAAGTCAACTAACTCATGACCAATAGCCTCATACTGCCCCTTATATTCCATTATGATATCAAACAAGCTTCTGTATACCATGGGCTTGTCCATCAAAGTAAGTTTGCGACTAAGCCCAACTGCCCCGAAAAGAGAATCACATCTAATTACAAGAACAATATGATGAAATGGTCGACCATGCGCCCGAGACTTAAAAGAAAGAGGAATGCGGTCAACAGTTTTCAGCCCTTGCGTTAAATAAATACCAACAAAGGTAGCTTCCAGACAACGAATTGGAAGAGCTTCTGAAATAATCTCTCTAGATGTAAGCAAAATACTATCAAGAGAGCGATGCTTGTCTAAACAAAAAAAAGTTTGTGGAAGAAAATTGTATGAAAGTGTGTTTAAAACATTTTGTACATAAGGAATCTGTTGCAGGGCTGGCAATTCGCGCGGGATTGAAGACACCTTCGGCCGGGGAACATCTGGAAGATTCTTTGCGTTACTAAACGGGTTAACGACGGCTAGTTGTTCCACCACATCGTGAACCTTCGCCAGCGATGTCATTAAAACAACAACAACAAAAAAAAAAAAAAAAAAAATAGGAGAGAGTTTAAAAAATCAGCCTTTTCCCGCACAAAGGCCACTTTCCCTCCTATTCCCCAAAAAACAAAAAAAAGAAAAGAAAAAAAAAAATGTGTAACAACAAAAATTAAAAATACAAAAAGCACACAGTATTTTGTCTACAAGCTTTCCTCCCACTCACACGTTTTTAAAAGTCATTTACCTTCTTTTTAAAGTAACAATAAAAATAAAAAAAATTCATAGGTCTAAATATACCATTCATGTTTGTCTAAATCATGCTCCTTCTTGCGGAACCACTCATATTCTCCAAACTGTGTATCGAACGTTCCCGACTGCAGTGACAAAAGTCGTAATGTAAAACGTGGTCCCATTTCCTGTATGCGCACGGCATCTAAGCTGTCAAAAATATAACGGTGAGTGCGCATAAAAATGTAGTCTCGCTGATTGTGAAACGTTGCCACAGCACGCCCCGCGTAGTCGCGCGTTGCAGGAAAAAGACATTCTAACATGCGATGAATACGACGACCCAGGCGCGTGTCAAAATTCTTAAAAATCAACTCGGGGTAATGCTCCGTTCGCGGTGCAGGATCTGTTAACTGCGCGTGTGTCATGAAATTCGACAGGCGGAATGTTGCCGTAGGACCATCTGGCAAATGTGACACAATTAAATTGTACGGCTCTTTAAGTCGGTCAGTGACAACCACCAAATCAGTGAACCCACGATTAATACAAAACTGCGTAATTTCCTTCAATGTGTAGTCCTTACGTGGGCGGTAGATTGAATTGGGAAACAGCCACAACGCCTCCTTTACAAACTGTTTCGTGCGAAAACAAGGACGCTCACCGGTTGTGATAAGTATCGCAGGTTTCCGCCCCTCCTTGAAGTATGCAGCAAATTCGTCATCCGCCTCATCCTGCAAAATCTCGGGGTCGTCCTTGTCCTCTACAATTGTGACATCGGGCTTGCGCAAACGCTCCTTTGTTTTTGGAATTAACTTCACAGGCGCGCGGTGTTTCAAGCGCCTCCGCTCCTTTTCACGCACCTCGCGGCGGACGCGCTTTGCGTCTTTCGTCTGCTCCCGGAGTTGGGCAAACAATTGGCCCTTCTTCACGGGCTGTTGCGTGTTACGGTACTGCTCAAAAAGTGCAGGGTCTACAGTGGCGGCGCAATGCCGGGGCGAATGACGCTGTCTTTTCACAGGGTCGCGGGCACTTCGTTTTGAGCGAGCGCCCCTGCCCATTTTTTGCCCACTACCGCCCCAACTGCTTCTTTTTTTCCTCCTTCTTTTTATTTTACTACTCGCTATTGTGCTTTATTAAAAAAAAAAAAAAAAAGGAAGTGAACGCAATATACACACATATATATATATCTATATATAGATATATAGATATATAGATGGATAGATAGATAAATAGATTAGATATAGATATAGATATCTAATAATAATAATGGTACTAATAGTAATAATATATAACACGTAAATTATGCTTTCAACACCTCAAGTTACACCTTCATCGCCTTCCTTTCTCCCTCATCCAAAAACCAAAACTAGTAATACTAACGATAAACAAAGCCTTTTAAAGCTCTATGTCTTCAAGTAATACTTCCTACCGCGGCACTCTGCATTTCTTTTGAGAGAATCCTTCATAATAGCATCAAAATTTGCCAAATCTCTAAATGGTGCAAAATTAACGTGCGCACTAAGTGTCTTCTTTGTCAACGGCTCCTGTGAAAGTGTTTTGAATAACGCCTCATCAAAGTTGCTGCGTAGCTGCTCTCCAGTGAGAGTCGAAACGGCACTTGGTGCCACAATCTTAACTGACGTTTTACGCTCTGAGACGTGGGAAGTTGCTACATAGTCAGCATTCTCACGCAACAAAAGAAGTTCCGACAACGCGGCACGCACGTCAAGGTTCTCCGGAAACGTGCCATTAACCCGAGGGCCGTGAATAATGGCAAAAGGGTTGTGCGGTGTAATAACACGCGTCAGTTGTGTTGAGGGTGCAAGCGAGACAGTCTCCGCTACGCTGTGTGCTGCCCCGATAGGACTGAGAAACCGCAGACGCACCGCATCGTCCAGCGTCTCCCCTTCATCCAGGCGTATTATACGACCTGCAGCCTCACATGTCTCGTAACTCTCGCTGGTTACCCGCTCAAAGGAGGTTCTGATCACCAATTCATCATCCGCGCTGGGATTCTTGGAAGAAGCCCGCATTACAATATACACCTCAGTTCGCTGAATCAGCGTGAGATAAACTCCGACACGCAGACGAACACGACGGCCCCGCTCCGCCGCCTCATGCATGACACCTGCCAAATGTGCCGGCGCCATGCCAAACTGCTGCAAACACTCCGGAATGCCAAAAAAAAAACCGAGCGCACGGCATTCAACGCTGTGCCGGTGGGCCTCCTGCACAGCGCCCCAAAAGTCATCACCACTCAAATCAGCAGCAGCGAGCAAGGGCTGCGCCAACTGCACGCACTGTTCCTGCACGCTTCTTGTTAGCGGAAGGCGTGCAGCCTCCTGAGCCAACAATGACGAAGTGCAAAGATCTACTACCCAGACGGAGCTCCCAATGCACTGCTGGTCCCCCGCATCAAGCAACACATGCAGCGTATCATTGGTGACAGAAACACCTTTTCTCGAATTTCCAAAAACTGTCAAAGGTCCCGCAAGAGTCTCCTCCCTCAGCGCATGGAGACCAGAATACATCGTCTCTTGCTCAATAATTTCAAGAGCATCTTTAAGATTATTTGCACCGGCATAATCAGGCACATCATCTGTCTCCTTTGCTGAACGCACAAGGTTTACCATGCATCTGAGTTCAGACAGCGACGGCCACGTCATCCAGTCGCAGCTATAAAGATAGCGTTGAAGCCTTGCATCCCCCCATAGCGTCGTGCGTGCCCACCGTAACTCCTCAATGATTTGCCCGTGAATACGTGTAAGTGAAGGGTCCCCTTTACGCATTTCATCTTTTCGTTCCACTTCATCAAGCAAGTGCAAGAAAAAACGCTTTTGCCCATCTGCACGTTTCTCCACAACAATTTCAGCACCCCCATCCAGAACACGTCGATTTAACCAGCTCGGAAACAGTAGAACAATCGGCTGCGTGCACGTCATAATTTGTTTGCTCGTTTTTGTTTTTATATTATTATTTTTTTTAAGTCTTCGGTACCTTTAAATAATCAAAAACAGTAATAATAAAAATGCATTGACACTTTAAAAATAGTAATAATATATATATATAAAAAGATAGATAAATATGACCCCCACCCACAAAAAAAAAAAAAAAAAAAAAAAACACATTCACAAAACTCCTCTAACAGAATAATTGTATAAATATCTAAATTGACGCAATAAAAAAAGAAAAATACAAGGCGCAAAAAAATTTAAAATAAAAGCTTCTATCATTCTAATGTATACTCACAACAGGCATATACATAAAATATTAATATTAGTATACCTACATGTATATATATATATATATATAATTTTAATATACTAATAAAAACAAAAAGTTCACAGACATAATAACAATTCATCCAAAAAAAAAAAAAAGGCTCACATTTCCCACTACACCAATTGCATGCTTTCCCCTCTCACGCTTCACCCACCAAGCATTTCTCTTTCTCTTTTTTTTTTTTTTTTCAAAACCAAATCTACTCTTTGTTAGTTAACTCAAACATTCTCGCTTAACGCATTGCCCCCCCCCCCTTTTTTTTTTTTCTCTACTCTTCTTTAAAAATAAACATATATATATATATATATGCAGTTCCCTTCTCATAAAATTTCTTTTTTTGAATTTTGCTTTTAAAAACAACTATCTTTGTTTTTCAGTGCTTCATAAACTTATATCGTGTGCAAATAAAAGCCAATAGTAACCAAAGAATAATAATAACAGCAAATAATAAAAAAAAAATCTATAATCCTGTATACATATAAATACATATAATTATAACAACAAAAAAAAAAAGGGGGAGAAAATAAAACTCCTTCATTTTATCTCTTTCTAATATTACAATAACAAAACAAACAAAAATTGATAAAAATCAAAACATAAAAAAATGAAATGCTTCTAAAAAATATATATAAATACATATATATATATATAATAATATGGTACCACCAATAATCTAAACGCATATATATATAAATATATATATATATATATATATATAT
>JAWVMR010000254.1:35148-46007 GCA_036321205.1 Trypanosoma caninum | reverse complement strand
AAAATAGAAAAAAGGTCCGGCCGGCGTGTTCCTTCATCGGGAGGCCTTTGCCACGACTCACACGGCCACGGGGCATCTTGACCTTGTACAGTAGCGTGGCCCGCATGATAAGGTGGCGCAGGTGGAATAAGGGCGCTTTGCCGAGCCTTCCAAGCATGGTGCCCGAGCGCCGACTGCATATACAAAGAGTGTGCAGGTGCCATTTTTGCGGGAAGCTATTCGAGAGTAGGAGCAGCCTGGCCGCATATATGGAAAAGCATTGCGCACGGACTTTGGAATTATCACCCGTCATAAAAAAAAACGAGCTAGAGATACTCAGAATAACGAGGGCGTAACGCTAATGCGCAGCCCCGGGTGTGGCAAGACCTGCGCGACACACGAGTGACCAAGAAGGCACATATAGGGGCACCATCCAAGGTGGCTGTATATGGCGAGGCGCATGATCGGGGAGAATGAGCCTGGACCCGCCTGCAGCCCCGGCGGCAGGGCCATCGGCGCAGCTACTGGAAGGTTTAAGGTGTCGTCGCGCACATCTTGCAGCGAGGCCTGACTAGCATGCCACATCTGCGGGACCGAACCATGGCCGAGCAGTGAGAACCACCCATCGGACGACTAAACGCAGCAGCGGCGGACCTGCTCAATGTGTGGCGAGGAGTGCGACAAGCGACTGCTGCTTTGGCGCATGTGCTCGGCCCACCCAGGCCACGACATGGCGCTGTCACCGGTGGTGGCGCATAAGTGGGACAAAGGAAATTTGAAAAATAAAACAATGTTGGAGAAAAAGGGGCCGAACGCGCCAGGCAGACTGGAGGACGCACGCCCATCGATGGGAGAGCGCATGTCACGCGCGGAAAATCAGATGGCGTCCCAATTGGTTTTGGACATGTTCTTCAAATGCGCACGCTTTGCCAGACCATACAAGGCCACATTCTTTCTTACAAAGCACGCATGCGATAGACAAACCAAGACAAAAAAAAGGCCACAGATTAATGAAAGGCGGGAAAAGATAGGCTGCGCTCCTATCGTACCAATAAACTTTTGGCGCTTTGCACTGCAGTAGCCGCGTCCCAACTGTGGTCATGACAGGTTTTAAAAACATGAAATTGTGCTTCAGCAACGCCACCTTTTTTTTTTTTTTTTTTTTTTTTTTTGCAGACCTTTTAAGCTTGCACGCTTGATCAAACCGATGTCCGGAACTGCTTGTAGGGACGCACCAAAACCCATGGAGAGAAAAAGGGTTGATTACACTCCATTCTCCGATGGGTGTGTGTGCGGTTTTGGTTTGCCGTAACTTTTCTTTCTTTTATGATTCTGGATATGGGTGTTTTTTTGCGGTGGATGGGTGACCCCATCGCCATTAATTGGAGTTGAAAGAGGGATGGTGAGCCCATGTAGTGCGCCAGGGCCATGGAGCAGAAAGGGGCCGGGCCGTACGCCGGACACCCCCACGTCTGCCAAACATCCCTGGGAAAGTGGTAGACGTGGGGTGGAAACGGTCAATAGTGGAGCGTGGAAGCCAAACGCACGCTGGAAATTAAAATAATATAATTCACAGTATATTACTGTTTATTTTTGTCGTTTGTTTGTTTTGTTTTTGTAATAGTTTTGTTTTTTTGGTGTTTGTGTTTAAAAGGAACTAGAAAAACTATTATTGTGTTGCGGAAAAAAGTTTTCTGGCTGAAGAGGCTTTTTGCGTGCGCATTACGCATAGAGAAGTGAAAACCATAGAGTTTACACCCTGTTGAAAAGAATAGGGGCGGTGCTTGCTACGACGAGAAGAGAAGGACGTTAAAAACATCAGGGTTGGAAGATATAGATTACAGAAAAGGTGGCTGAAAGAGGGTAGTTTTTGTACATGTCGACTGCATCGGGTACATCTGGACTGAATGATTCGTCGCGGTGTGCTCAATCAGCTGCTGCCTTTCCGCCAGCTCTTCCTCCACGACGGCCTGCTGTTGGGGGCCACGTAGCGGCTATTTCGTCCTTTGGACGGGCAGCTGACACTGGGGAAGAGGTAAAAAAAGGGGGGGAGGATGCGGCAGCAGCAGCAGCAGCAGTGCTGCGACAGCCGCTTATCACCGCAGCGGACTATAGTGACAGGAAGCAACTGCTTTCTCACATTTCATTTTTGAGCGGCAATTTGCAACGGGCAGAACTGTTGCTTCGACATTCCTCTAGCTCAGTTGTCTCCGATGAAGAGCTGGCGCGATTCGACCCTATAGTTGCTCAGGGGCATATAGAGCGTTTGGAAAGCGCCGTGGCGCAGGTTGCTTTGCTTCGAAATGTTGAGCAAACGCGAATCAGAGCGCTGGAGGAGGAGCTGCAAGAGCTACGTTCTGAGCGCAATTGCTTGGTTGGCCGCGTTGACGCATTGGACGGCCGCGTGGCAACATTGGACGCTGACAACAAGCGGCTGAACAACGCGCTGTGTTCCGCCCAGCTAGAGGTGGAGCGACTGCGCACAGAGGAGGCTGCATTGCTGTCCCGTCTTGGGGTAATTGAGGAGCTGCAGGGTGATGGTGGACGCTATGATGGCGTAAACGTCATTGTCGCAACCCCACGGCAGGGGGCGTTGCGCTCTAATTGTGCTCCGGCGCTGAGAGAGCTTCAGATGGAGGAGGCGGTGCAGCGACTGGCGCTGCTGCTGGACATGATGATGGAGCCAATCTGCATTGCCTTTGATGCTGGTGTGGCGTGGCTCACAGAAACGCAGTTACACTGTGCCAGCGTACAGACAAATAACTCAGTAGTGCCTCTGGTGGTTAACAATGACGACTCAGAGCATTTATTTTTGAACGTTGTTGAGGAAAAGAGTCCGCTTTTGCATGGGGGCGATGACACGTTGCCGCCCACCACAGTTGGAGCACGGGCGTTGAATAGGGAGAGCTTACTTGATGAGTTAAATATGTTGAGGGAGAGGTTGCACATAGCGGAGCAGCAGAAGGAGCGTGTGCGGCAACTGCTCTACGAGGAGCAAAAGCGCACCGAGATGATGGCAAGGGAACATTACCAGCAGCTTCAGCGGGTGCATGAGCAGGTAGTGCACGAGCGGCGACACGTCATGGAGAGCCTCATGGCTGAAGTAGAGGAGAAGATGAGAAATGCATTTCGCGACGGTAGACTGCATGAAAAAAGACAAACAGAGGAGAGACGGCAGAAAAAGAAGGTCTCCGCATCTCACACTAGTGGCAACACGGCTGCGGTTACAAGGAGGCGAGTAAACGGCACGTCAGCTCATGCACGATTGAAACCTTTAGCATGGGGGTCTCCTTGTGATAACCATAGTAGCTCTTCTACCGCTAGTGGCTGTGAATAATCGCAAAAGCTTAGTTACAAAAAAAAATTATTATTATTATTATTATTATTTTTTTTTGTTGTTTTTGGAAGAAGGGGGTGGGGGAGAAAAAGAGCAATGAATAAGAAGATTGGAGATAGGGTAATGCACAGAAATTGTTTTTGAACAGCACCTCCACCCCTCCAAACAAGCAAAAAAAGACATTTTATTTAGATTATTGTTACTATTACTGATTTTGTTATTTAACATTCATGAAGGGGTGAGTGTCTGGCGCGTTGTCTAGGGCTATTGTATAATTGTATTTCTTTTTTTTTTTTTTTTTTTTGGGGGGGGGGGGTGAAAGTTTAAACTGCAGGTGGATGTTTGTTTTTTGGCTTGCTGTATTTTATTAGTGTATTTCAACTGAGTGTGTGACAAAACATTTTTTGAGTAGTACAATATATACATACATATATTTACTTAGTTAAATGGCTGCTCCACTGGCGGCGTTGCTGTTTTTTGCAGGGGCATATTACGTTTTTCGTTTGGCTCCGCGAATATCTCAGCGTGCTGCGATGGCGCAGGGTAGAAGAATGGGCGTCGCCTACGCCTTCAATGCGACCAAACCGTATAGTCGTTACGAGACATGTTTTGAACCAGTCATGTCAGAGCGCGAGGCGTTTCTTCTTTTAGGTTTTTCAGAAGATGTAGCTAATGGGAATTGCACACCTCCCACTGATAAGCAAATAAAAGAACAATACTACAAACTGGTGAAACGACTGCATAGTGATGTTGATGGTAGTGTGTATATAACAACGAAGCTTAATGAAGCAAGAGATCTGTTGCTTAAGCGTTAAAGGAGAGTTACCAATTTTAAAAAGGTCTGTATCAGTTAGTAAACATACGTGGAGCTTTATAGGGGCTTTGCCTTGTTTACTATATACTTTTATGTTTGTACACTTATTATTTTATATTTGTCGTAAAATTGTATTTTTAAAATTTTTGCTTACACGCGTAAAAAATTTTTTTTCTTATTATTGGGGGGGGAGGGGGCATGGCACATTTATTGCGTCATTTATGATGGTATTAAAAAGAACAACCCATACTTGATAGTGATGTTAGACGCCACAGTGTATAATTGTGGTTAATATATATATATATATATATATAATATTGTTGTTGTTAAGAAGAGGTTTTGGGTGTTGGGTTGCTTTATTATTATTATTATTATTTATTTTTAAGATGTTAAGGGTGGGGATAACAGCCAAATTAGGTGTGTGTGACTGTACACATACGCTTATATTTTAAATAAAAAAGGAGAATGATCTCGTTTGATGTGTTGACAGATGTTTCTGACAGACTTTGTTTAGCGCTAGAAATAACAGCACTGCATTTTTGCGATGGAAGACGCGTTGATTGTTTTTTTGCTTTTTTGCCGTCATCTCCAGTGGATAATAGCTTGCAAAGCTGTGGATTTGTGGACATTAGTTTGCGGCATGAAAATCAAATTGAACTGGCTGTTGCTGTTGATGCCGCTGTTTTAACGAAGGAGCTTTTGTCCTTACTTTTAAGTCAGCAAGAAAAGCATCAAAATGGCGATAATCACCGCTTGCGTGTTACTGATGGTGATAAAAATTTTGCGAAATGTCCTTCTATTGCTTTTTTTACTGACATACTAACCAATAATGTGCTGGCGCTGGCGTTGCTTCTTTTGCCTGCTAATGGTGATCTTTGGAACAGGAGGAAACGATGGCTGAAAGGAGTTATTGCTGAAAATGCGCTGTGTGGAAGGGACGGCAACATTACGCGGCAATTGCTGGTTTGGGAAACTCTTTTGACATCTCTCGCGCTGAGCTGCCATCATAAGACTCAGGAGATTTGGGCCCATCGCCTGTGGGTGACGAAACAGTTGTTGGGAACGATTCCCGCAGTAGTAGAGCCGCGTCTTTTTTACGCACATGATCAGGCTGTGTTGTGTGAGGCGGCTGATAAACACCCCATGAACTACAATGCATGGAACTACCGTCGACAGTCTTTTGTGCTTTTTATCTCGACTGTCAACGGAGTTGGTGAGTGGGCCGACGCAGTTCTTCAAGAATTGAATTCTGTTGTGCAATTCTTTGAAAGGCACAATGGGGACGCTTCTGCCGCCACGTATTTGATATTTCTTCTTGAACACGCGACACGGCGAAGTGACTTTGGTGCTGGCAGCGGCGACAGCCAGCTGGCATTTCGCATATGGAGAGCACTGCTGGAGGTTACCGCACGGGAGTTGCGGCGTCATTTTGACAAGGGTCATGAGGTTGTGTGGCTGCTGCGTCTTGCACTGGTGCGATGGGCCCTGCACGAGCATATTTTTTGTGGGTGGAAGCTGCAGGATGAATTGGAGTTTGTTTCGACGTACGTGGCAGTGGCGGGGTGTGATGGGGAGAGTGACGCGACGGCAGATGTTAACTGGTTGGATATCTCGGGATCACCCCGATGGACATCATACCACGCGTCACGCTACGGTCTTCAGCTCTTGAGTGCAGTGCAAACAGAAAAAAAGACATAAAGTGGTTGTATTTTTTTTTTTTGTTTTGCGCAGGTTTTTTTTTATTTTTGTGTATGTGTGTGTGTGTGTGTGTATGTGTGTATGTGTGTGGGCAAGCAAAGCTATAGGAAAAAAATTGTGTGGATTATGGAGGAAAGAAAGTAAATGGTGGTGTTGTAAAAGTGTTGTTGTAACGATGATAATTGCTTTAAAAGCTTTTTTTTTTTTTTATTGTACGCATTTTACCCTTATGATTTTACAGCGGATAGCTAAGAATTGAGCGAAAATACAACATATATATATAAAGACGTTAAAATATTTTATTGTAAAAAAATATATAGACAGTTTTATGTGTATGTCTTTTGAGGATAGTGGCATTTGCTTTACTCTTCGCGCTGAAGGCCACGTTCACTCCAGCGATATACGCCACGTGTCATCAGCCGATGGGCTTCTTTTAACCGCGTCGCGCGACAACAGTGCCATGATTTTTGCCAATCCGCCTTCTACAGATGTTATTGAACCAGGGATTTTGTTGATAGGCCACAAGGCCTTTGTGAACTTTGCTCTGTTCCACCCATTTATGGAATTATTGAACGGCAGTCCTTGCGTTGTGACTGGTAGCAACGACAAACATGTGGCGCTATGGAACCCCAACACCGCCGCACTTGAAGCCGTGCTGGACGGTCACGCACATGGTGTCTGCTGCGGGGTTGTTTTGTCGCAGAACGGTGGCGACATTGTGACAGGAGACTGGGGAGGCGGCTGTGTTGTTTTTGATGGCGCAACTGGTGGTGTGAAACAGTACTATCTTGGGCACAAGACGGCGGTGCGTGGGTTGGTGCAGCTGCCTGGGACAAGCACAATTGTGAGCGTTTCAGGCGACAAGACGGCCCATCAATGGGACATTATGACGGGGAAGACAATTGCCGTATTTGTTGGGCACAAAGACGCGGTGCAATGTGTTTGCGCAATGAGTGCAACACGTTTTGCCACTGGAGGTAACGATGCACTTATTATTATATGGGACACCACAGCAGGGACAGCCCCACTTCGTGTCTTGACTGCTCATGATAGTTTGTTGTATTCTCTCGCTTACTGCTCAACACGGCGGCTGTTGTTTTCGGTTTCCGAAGACCGGACTCTTAGAGTTTGGCAGGGTGGCGTGGTGGATTTCACTGCATCGAGTCCGCTCGCGGAAGTTGTTGTGGTGCAGTGCATCAACCACCCGTGTGTTGTCTGGTCTGTTTGTGTCACTTGTGAGGGCGGCGATGTTGCAACCGGAGGCTTTGATGGCGTATTGCGGCTGTGGACAATGGATAAAAACAACAAGGCTTCCGCAGAGAAGCTGGCTGTTTTGAAAAAATCGGTCGCCGCACAGTCAATAGATGTGAGGATTTTGAGCGGCTCTGCTCTTGATGTTGCTTCGATGTTGCGCGTTGATGAAATTCACCTTCGCCAAGGGATGCTAGAGGGCGAGCGTATCTTTGCCCGCACTGAGGCAGGGTTGATTGAAGTGTATGCGTGGAACCGCGGTTCTTGGGATAAGGTGGGAACGGTTGTTGAGAGCCCGGAGGAACGAGCATTTACTGGTGTGTCGCCACCAAGAGCGAAGACATATGTGAATGGTACGCCACATGACTACGTGTTTGATGTGGATGTAAACGGAACTATGCTTAAGCTTACGTATGATAAGAATCAGAGCGTTTCTGACGCTGCCGACAAATTTATTACTGAAAACCACACAATTGTCTCACAGTCGCATAAAGAGGAGATACAAAAGTTTATTTTTGAAAACGTTAACAAAAAAGACTTGCAGCAGGACACAGCAGCGTCATTTTTTGCAAATGCACAATCGGCAACGTCGTCGACTGTCGCTGCAGGTGAAGGCAAAGAGGCGTTCTTGGCCGAGCCCGTTTTTTCTCAGTTTGCGCAAGAAGCTGCGGCTTTGCGACGGGCTGGTCAGTTGCAAAATCAAAGTTGGAGCGAGACGCAGCACAGGGTTGATAACGTGGATGCGTCGGCAAGCAATATTGCCTTCTCGGCGTACGCAAGGGAGGGGGCGCTGTTCCAGCAACAGGCCGGAATTGGGGCGGTGCCTGCGGGTGGTTGCGATGAAGGCAAGAATATTGTAAGGTGGGGCTCTTTTAAACTTTTTACTAATTTTAACGCTGAAGGGGCACAGAAAAAAATTGACCAGTTGACTGGCGAGGCACGTTTTGCTGGACTGGTGCGGCGCGCGGTGGACTGCTGCGATGGCGGGTCGAATAAGAGTATCATTGACGATGTGCTGGCGCTTTACTCTCAGCTGCCCGAGTCCTCGCGTTTTCCTGCGGTGGATCTGCTTACTCATATATTTGCCGTTGCGAGAAACCCCTTTGAATGGCTGCAGTTGCTCTTAAGCGATGACCATTCTGGTTGTAATGGGGGTGATTCTCCTGCACGAGTGTTTATACGTGAACGCGTTCAGAAGTTACATCATGTCTCTGAAACGGAGGCGTTGCTAACAATTCGTCTCTTTGCACATATTATTGCGGCTCTGGACAAATCACCGCCGAGGGTAGTGCTAAACGCCAAACAAATTTGTTTGCTTTCTGCGATGTTGACAGCACAACAGTCACTTTTAAGTAGCAAAAACAACAACGTCAAAAACGCTATTAGCGCTCTTATGCGAAACGCTGCTGTGTTGCTTGCGAAAGATCCACATGTGCTTGGCGCGGATGGTCTGCGCAAACTGACACAAGATGTTATGCATACTGTGGCAAAGTGGCTTATCTTTGAGCCCATTTCTTCACCGATCACAAAGGAGCTTGTGGCAACTGTCATGATGCTCGTGTTGTGTGATGGTGACTCAAGTCGCGGTGTTGCCTCCACAGTTGCGCTTGAAACCGGGCGGAGGGTACTCTTCCACACACTGCGGGCGCTAAAGGAAGGACCTGAACCAAATTGTCGGGAGGCGGCAACAAAACTTTTGAGTGTTATGGATAACAATCAGTCGCATTAGAGCAATATTAAAAAAACTCCTCTTTCTTTTTGATTGCATTTATAATTATGCAAAATGAAAAAAAAAAAAAAATTTTTTTTTTTTTTTTTGTTTATATATATTTAAGTGAATATATTGCGTTTTGTTTTGGGGGATAATTATTTGGAAAAGGGGAAGTAGAGAGATGGAGATATATATATATATATATATATATATATGCAGATAAATATCAATTTTTTGTTTGTTTGTTCGTTTTTAATTATTAATATTTATTGCTTTTTTTCTGAATACGCTTTTGCTTATCTATAAGCTTTTAGTCATGTGGATGTAATATGTATCTTTTTCTATTTATCTAATATCTATTAGATTGATAAATAAGCAAGTGCTTGTAATTTAATTTAATTTAATTATTTATTTAATTCTTTATTTATTTATTTATTTATTTATTTATTTATTTATTTTTTATTTTTATTTGGTGGTGGTGGTGCGGGGGATATATATAAATATATAAATATGTAAAAATTTAGCGGATAATAAACAAAAAAACAGAAAAAATAAAAAAAAAAAAAAAAAATAAAGGAAAAAGAATTTTGAAGTAAAAAAAAAAAAAAGATATATATATATATATATATATATAAGTTTTTTTTTTTTTTTTTTTTTTTTTTTTTTTTTTTTTTTTTTTTTTTTTTTTTTTTTTTTTTTTTTTTTTTTTACGATTAAATGGAGTCTTCAAAAAAAGCAAATGTGTCGAGTCCAAATATTCAGATGTCTGCGAAAAAACTAATAGCTGATTTTTTTGTTGAGGCGCGCGATTTTGTTATACAAAAAAACACTTTAAAACAACAAACAAAAAATTGCAGCTTTCATGATGTTTTTTCATCGTTTACTGGTATTTTACCTTCTGGTCTGTATCACGAAAATTTTGCTAATAATTTTGATAAAAATATGGCTACTTTTTCAACTAATGAAAATAGTTTTATTACGCATTTATTTGTAATTTCTCCTTCTGTAGGTGAGCCTAAACGATACAATTGTGGTGATTTGTTAAGTGAGGCAGACTCATTACATGTTAAACACACAGCAGAATATGATTTTCTTATTCCAGCAATTAGTTTTGCGATTAATAGTACAATCACTGCACATAAAATAATAAAAGAAAAATTTAAACAGACAAGAGAAACTTTAGAGTTTAATGAAATGACATTACGATATGATTTTAATATTTTTAGAACATTATCTGTTATTTCAATTTCACTGCAAGATTATATTCAGCGTTTGGTAGATCAAACATATATTTCACCGTCTGTTTTGGTAATTGCTTGTATTTATATTGATCGTCTTCTTTTTCGTAATGAGTTGTTTTTTTTAAGTTTAAAAAATATTTTTAAACTTTTAGTTATTGCTACACGTGTAGCTAGCAAAGTAATGGACACAAGAACTTTAAATAATAAAAATTTTTCTAAAGCTTGTGGAATTTCAAATATTGAATTAAATTTTCTTGAAGTACATTTTTTGCGTTGTATTGAACTTGATCTTTATGTTAGTGTATCGGAGTTTTGTAAGTACATTAATTGTTTTGTTACATATTCTTCACCAAAAGTGTTGTTGCAACAAACTCAATCATTAGAGTCATTATCATCAACAACAACAATTACAAATACAAATACAAATACAAATACAATTACAAATACAAATACAATTACAAATACAAATACAAATACAAATACAAATACAAATACAATTACAAATACAAATACAAATACAAATACGGAGGGAATGATGAAATGGCGATTACCAGCTCTTAATTCTTTTAACAGTCGATGTAGCAGCAGTAATAATAATAATAATAATAATAATAATAATAGTAGTAACATTGGTAGTGAAGATTATTGCGATACAAAACATGAAAGAAAACAATTTAATTCACCTTTACCAGTTGTATTGCAGTGTACTACTGTTACACCTGCAGTTAATAAAATTAATTGCTCTTTAAAAAAAAAAAAAAAAAAAGAAGAAAAAGAAAAAAAAAAAAAAAAAAAAAAAAAAAAAAAAAAAAAAAAAAAAAAAAAAAA
>JAWVMR010000254.1:0-35109 GCA_036321205.1 Trypanosoma caninum | reverse complement strand
AAAAAAAAAAAAAAAAAAAAAAAAAAAAAAAAAAAAAAAAAAAAAAAAAAAAAAAAAACGAAAACGAAAACAAAAATGAAAAAGACTTTTTAACATATCAAAAAAATTGTGAACATATTTCTTCTATGGTGGTAAGTTCAAAAAATATGATATCTGCCAGTGAAAAAAAAATCTTATGGAACCGGAGTTTTGTTTTTTGTGTAAAACAAAAAACGGACTTTCAGTAATTTTGCCCACTTGTGGGTGCCGTAAAACACACCATCGTAATTAGGATTTTTTTTATATATATATATATATATATATTATTTATATTTTATATTATTAATTTAAAGTTGAGAATGGTAATAATAACTAGTGTGAAATTGAGTGATAATAATAATTAATAATAAATATCAGTAATTTTATTATTATTATTATTATTTAGATGGTGATTAAAGAAGGTAAATAGTGTTAAGTGTTGAGAAAAAACAAAAGAAAATACGTGATTTTTTTTTTTTTTTTTTTTTTTTTTTTTTGCTGCTAAATGTCTTTAATAACTATTAGCAACATTTAGTAATAAATAAATAAATAATTAATTTTTTTTTTTTTTTTATTATTTATTAATTTTAAAGTTATTTACTTATATACATATATATATATATATATTATATATATATATAAGTAAATATTTCTTTTTTTTTTTTTTTTTTGGTTTTTAATTTTTTTTTCTTTTTTTTTTTTTTTTAAGGGGTAAGGAAATGATTGCATGTTATTGTTGTTGTTAATTTAAAAATAAACATAAATATAATAATAATAATAATAATAATAATAATAATAATAATAATAATAATAGTATTATTATTTATTTTTTTTATTTATAGTTATAATTATATATCATTATTATTATTATTATTATTATTATTATTGCTGTCAATTATGTGATGGTAAAAAAAAAAAAAAATTATGTGTGTATGTGTACATTTAGTGCTGGTGGTAGGGGGAATTAACAACAACAAAAAAAAAAAAAAAAAAAAAGAGAGAGAGAAATAAAAACGTATTTATTATTATTAAAAAACAAAACAAATACATATATATAATATATAATATATAATATATAATATATAATATTACTAACTAACATGTGGTTTGTTGGTGCCTTTTTTTTTTTTTTTTTTTTTTTTTCTGTATGTTGTCGTTGTTGTTTTTAAAACGTCCAGTGTGTTGTTTTTTATTAGTAAACGTATATTAAATAAATTGTTGTAAGTTTGTGTATATGTGTTCATATATATATACATGTAACATTGTATGTTGTTTCTATTTTTTATTTTTATTATTATCTTATCATCGTTTTTTTTTGTTAAAAACAAATGGAAAAAAAATTAAAGAAAAGAAAAAAAAAAAAAAAAAAAAAAACGTCTTTTATTATTTATATATATAAATATATATTCATATATTTATATATTATTCTGTTTGTCTGTATGTGTGTGTGTGTGTGTGTTTGAATTATTACGCTAGTTTACCTTTATTTATATATATAAAAAAATTTTTTTTTTTTTAGTTAAGCGTTTTTTTTTTTTTACTTTTATTTTGGGAGGTTTCAGTACATTTGCAGACATATATATATATATATATAGTTGAATACTGTTTTAGAAAAAGAACAGGGGGGGGGGGGGAAAAAAAAAAAAAAAAAAAAAAAAAAAAAAAGAAAAAGAAAAGAAATGGAAGTGATGACGGACACGGTGGAAAGCGGCTACTGCGAAGTTCCGGTAGAACAATTAATTTTAACTTTTCATGCATTATATAATCTTCCACAGAGTTTTCAATATTTAGACCCACAAGAAGAACTTTTAGAAGTTGTCATTTGGCCAGTAGTAACTTATGATTACAATGAGTGCCGACTTACGCGCCTATCGTTAGGCGAACATGTAATGCAGTTTTCACCCTCTTTAATTGTTTCAAACAAAAGCCGGATTGTTATGGATGTTATAAAGGAGAACAGGGAGCAATTGAGTATTTTGTGTGACAAATTTGCAGGGTTATTGACTTCATCTGCAATAACAATAACAGATGGTGAAGGAAAAATGTTAAATGGCAATGCAGAGAAAGGAAACAATGTAGGAAGTAGCAACACATATAACGAGTGCATGGCGAAAGGGAAGTGTATCAGTAATATTGCCACCAATAAAGGTTGTCATGGTAATGAAAACACAAACTATAATGAAAATGTTCTTTTGCTTCAATGGCCGTATTTACCTGCTCTCAGGACACACATTGATGTTACTGTTGGCGTTAGATATCGAAAAAAAGGTTCTTACACTGTGCAATGGCTTACAAAGAAGCCAGACAAACAGAATAATGTAGACAACAATGGAATTTTTTCAGTAGCCGTAGAGGAAGTCTACAGAAAAAAATATATCGCACGAGTTCTTGGCCTTACAGTGGGAGGAGCCATATTTTCGTTTTCTGTAAGCCCAACTGACACAAGGGAGCGCATAATTGCCCGTCTTTTAGAAGACAAGAGGCGATGTTGCGCTGCTAGTCACAACAGTGCTTTGGAAGACATTGATGTAGTTAACATGCTACGCAGCGGGTCTTCGGAACAAGAGATTTATCGACACATGTTACTACTTGCAGATCCCAATTATTATTATCGTCGTCTAGAGAGTACTTTGATGTTATACAAGTCATGCGAAGGCGCGCAGTTGTCGCGGTACGGTGCACTTTTAAATAAGTTTGCATTTAGAGAGGAGGAGTTGATGCGCCGGGTTGCAATGGAGGTTGGGCCCGAGTGCAGAAGTGTCTCATTGCGCCACAGACTGCTGGCATTTCGTGAAAAGTATCGACTCAGCGAGCAGCATATTTTTAACTGCCTGCAGTCAGTTATAGGGGAAAAAATTTACGAGAAACTTATGACAGAGCCTGAGGAAACGTTTGATATTTTAAAAGAAAAATTTGGGGAGGAGCCACTGCCGACATCATATTTGTTATCTGTGTGGAACCATGTGCCAGAAAGGCGAACCTTTTTCTTAGACACACTGCATTCGCTGGTTAAGCACTGGACTCAAGAAGAAAAAGATGAAAACCGACAGGGGACTGTGCGGTTATGTAACTTGCGGCCTCCATTCATTGCATCGCCTTGTGAGCGACCGCTGCACTTTGACTACCCCGCCTCTCGTTCGGGCGAACAAATAGGCGAGGTTGAGACTCTTCGCGAGAAGTACGCTCCCGAGTTTGAGCAAATTGTGCCTTTTATTGCGGATGTTCTGCGGATGGTGGTGGAAAAGAACCGAATGCTTTGCGACTATGGGTCTGTCAACAGCATGTTTGCTGTTTTTCAACAGCATATTGCAGAACCAGAGATTTTACTGCAGGAAGTCGTAAAACGCACCGCCCGGGACACTTTTATCTCACCATCATCTATGCTTGGGGCAATTATTTATCTAGACCGTCTCTGTTTTTGTTATTCGGAGCTTGTCATTTCAGAGTTGAACGTCTTTCGGCTTTTTGTGACCTCAGTCCGTGTTGCCTCTAAAGTTCTTGAACTGCGAAGTGTTAGCAATGCACACTTTGCCGAGGTATTCGGTTTGGACATCAGATTGATGAATATTTTAGAGGAGGTTTTTGTAAAATATCTGCAATTTGACTTGTTTCTATCATCAGCAGCGTTTAGAGAATATGCGAGCACCCTGCAGTCGCTAAACGCCTGCAATCCCGATGTGTTTTTCCCACCATGCAGAGACCTGGAGTCAGTTGGTAACAACAAGGAGGACGCAACGCATGGTGTTCCACATTGCGACATGAAAAATACTGAAGTTTTTGACAAAAGTGGAGACAGTAGTCAACTACTGAAGATCCGCGAGGAAAACTGCGTTGTCAATTGCTGTATGGAGTGCGCGAAGGATGTGGCAAGTGCCGCGGTGTCACCTTCCGCCGCGCGTACTAACAATGACGCCGGACTTAGCGAGCATGACGCCTCGTCTGGAGTTACGCCGAGAAAAATGTGTTGAGGTGCAGTAGAAGTCTACAATTAAATAGCAAAACAAAAAAAAAAAAAAAACAAAAAAAAAAAAAAAAAAAAAAAAAAAAAAAAAAAAAAAAAAAAAAAAAAAAAAAAAAAAAAAAAAAAAATTTTTAATTTTTTTTTTTTTTTTTTTTTTTTTTTTTTTTTTTTTGGAGAGGTAGCAATAAAGATATATCTTGCGGTATTGCTGCTGATGGTGGGGTTTAACGTTGTCAGTTTTTTGAATTTTGATTGCGTCAAGGACGACTAATATTTTTTTTGGTATATGTGCAAATTGTATTTATGACTGTAATAATAGGTGGATAATAAACAAAAATAAAGAAAGTAAACAACATATATATATATATAAACTTTTCGTGCGAGGTTATGTTAGTTTTAGTCAGTATTGTTATTATTTATTACTGTTTTTTTTTTTTTTTTTTTTGGAGGGGGGGGAAGAGAGACTATATAAATAGTATATATATATATATTAGTTATTACTTTTTGTTGGTGTTTTTTCTTGTGTTTGTGTGCGTGCATTTTTTTTTTGTTTTTGTTTTAACCATATATGTATTTACATCTATATAGGTATATATTTGCGTTGTATTGTTATTAGTGAATGGTTTTTTTGTTATTGTTCTTTTTTTTTTTATTACAAGCAGCAGTAAGAGATATATATCACTTTCAAGTTTATTTAGTTATTTTTTGAGGGTGGGTGGGTGGGTGGAGTAAACCGTGGCAAAACGCAAAAAAAAAAAAAAAAAAAATTAAAAAAAGAAAGAAAAAAAAAAAGATAGACGGAACGATAAATTTTTTCTGTGATAGTGCGAGGGTTGGTCTCTTCTGTTTTGTTAGATGTTTTACTCTGGATGGAAGTTTCCTACCCCGCAGAATGTTGTGATCAGCCGGGGGAAGTTGGAGACTACTTGTTTCGTGCAGGATACCAGCAGCCCGGGCATATGTCTTGTGCACTTTCTTTTGCCAGACGGCCGCCACGATCTCTTTGCGCCCGGCGGTAACTCAGTGGCGGCGGCCCTGCAGCGTGAGAGTGGCGGGCGTGTTCATTTGAAAAGCGACGTGCCCATTCACCCGCACAGCGGCGTGTTTTACTTTGAGGTTGAAGTGCGTTCTATCGCGGCGGCGGCGACGGGAAACGAGCAAACCGCCGGTGTGTGGCCCGTTGAGCCGGAGATTGTCGTTGGTGTCTGCCGCAAGTCGCTCGCGCCCCACTCGCTGCCGGGCGAGGAGGCGGGCAGCATCGGTCTCTTCACCGCCCAGCGCATGGTGTACATGGACGGCAAGGAGGACGGCGAGGCTGTGCGCCTGCACAACGTCTCGCCCCGCCGCAACAGCCGCCGGGGGTCGCCGGGGGTCGCTCAAGAAGCTTCTCGCTCAACGGGTGTAAAGGTTGGGGACACATTTGGCTGTATTGTAAATCTTATGGATGGAACAGTCCGTTTTACGTTTAATGGGACACTGCTTTCGGTTGTTGGTGCCCTGAGTCGTCGGATGCCAAAGCACGGATATTACCCAGCTGTGGGCATGTTTCGCCTTATACCCGGTGTTTCATTGCGTGTTGTTTTTCCACCGTTTGGGGTATCTGCGTCTATTCCACGATGTCCACCGACACCATCATCATCACACAAGGTTGCTGTGGAAGGTGAGGGCTTACAGGATGATAGAACAGCAGCTGCAGGGTACTTTGTCTTTGATTTTGATGAATATTCTGAGGGCCTAGCTGAGCAGTTGGTCCGTACACACCAAAAAACGACATTGGGAGCAATGGTATCAGGAAACGGGGCTGATGATACTCGTCAGTCTTGCGATAAAAACATAATAGCAGCGATATGCAAGCATTTGGCCGCGCGTGGTATGACCAAGACGCTGTCTGCTTTTGAGAGGGAACAAGAAGAGCTGCATTATAACTATTCTTTTTATAAAAAAGAAGAAAAAGCTGAAGAAAAAACAGACGTTGCAGAGTCAGTAAGCATTTCTAAAAGCACGAATAAAGATAAAGGAAGCAGTGAGTCATTTGTAGCTAAAAACCACAATGGACAAGTTGAAGGTAAAGCAAGCAACATCTCATACAGTAGTCATATTCAAAAACTTAGGGAGAACATCAGTCGTGGTGATATAATGGGTAGCATTCAGTGCATACTTTCTACAGGTGTGATTTCTCCAGTGACACGTGATAAGGTTACTGCAGTTGTTGATGGTGCAGATACTTTAACCCCGGACTTTTGGGGTCTTGTTTTTTTTGCTCAACGACAAGACATTCTTTTTTTGCTACGTGCGACACATGTGGTGGAAGTGGCTCTTGCCACGGTAGAAAGGGGACTGAATGAATTATTGCTTCATATAAAGGAATCTGCTGAAAAAATCGCCTTTGAAAAAACACCAAATACAAAAAACGCGACTAGTACAGTAGAGTTTATGGAATTTGCAGTAAAGTCTTTTTTGGAGCCCTTTGGAGAAATGTCGATGGTGGTCAAGCGCCATCAACGTTTTTTTTCGATGGGTGTGCGGACAGCTGAAGAAGCCGCCTTTGGTATGCCGGATGGCCTATTATCCACTGAAGAGTCCAGATGGAACTGTGATGATCTTGCAGCGCTTCTTTTTCTCAGCGGCGACAAGGAGTTGTGGTCGGGGCCGAATGTGCCCATCACATTGCTGGTGCGCCGGAGCGTGCCAAACATACCACCGCCAAGGTCAAAAAACCAGCGACGAATTGTTCAAATGCTTTCAATGTTGGTGTCCCACCAGCGCGCTGTTTGCGCTCGGTTGAGGGAGCACGCTTGGAGCAACATTTCAACTGACTGGCTGAAGAACTGGTTGGGGATTATTGGGGAGGCTCGTGCTCAGTACCGCGCACGATGTTGGTGCATTCTTCTTCACTCTATAGAGGACTTTAATGGTGCGTTGGAGTACAGGCTTTTTGTCTGGTTGCGTGGGCGTGAGCGAAAATTGCGGGAAGCTGTAAAGGGGGGAAAAGTGAGTAAGAATAGCGTCAACACATATCCGCGAGAGATATGTGATCGGTGGTTATTCCCGTCATTACGGTCAGCGTGGCGACATGTACATGCCGTGGCTGCGCTGGAGCCTCTTTTTAATGTTGTTACAAAGGCCTTCAGCGATAAGCTTTACCGCGCTACGACAGAGGCGCAGCTTTCTACTATACCAAAGGTGAATAAAACATCGTTGGGCTCTAAAAGGCTACCAAAAAGAGGTTTTTCCTTTTGCTCTGATAACACGGATCTTGGAAGGGACAGAGAAGTTGGACCACGATATGACCGTAGTGATTCGACACGTAAAGGAGTTGAAGCGTCGAGTGGGTCAGTGCAAAGCAACGTGGTAATGCGGGACAAAGTGTCATTGTACCAAGATGATGTTCGGTTAAGCTTTATGTACATGAAAGAAATATACAAGGCTATTTATGCGTAGGTTAAATTTACAGACGTATGGTATTTTAGTTTTGCTTTTTTTTTTTTTTTGTTGTTTGTTTGTTTGCTTTTTTAGTAGTAGTAGTGTGGTAGAAAATACATTTTTTTTTTTTTTTTTTTTTGCAAATCTTTATTATTTATGTACTGCGTTTGGCGGCAAAAAACCATTGTTTGTTATTCTTTTAAAAAATTTTTATTTTTATTTGGTTATTTGTATGTTTTTTTGTTTTTTTTTTGTTGTTGGTTTGTTTTGTTTTGTTTTGAATATGTTGGTTGGTAAACTGTTTCCACGTGCTGGGCAGTGTTCAATGTCTTTATGTGAGGTACAACAAAGAGAGCTTCCTGTTATCAAGCTATCGGGTGCTTTTTTAAAATGTGTCCATCTTCCTCCGAGTCTTGTTCCACTGTTACGGCCTGTATTTGTTTCCTTTGTGAATCGTTTTTCGTCAAGAACCTTTCGCAAGTGGGTACCACGCGCTCTTATTGTCACAGAAACGGGTCGGTTGTTGCTTATTGATGTCAAAGACGGGCGCATTACACACGAGGTCTCGCTTCTTTTTTGTGGAACTTCTTTTCATGACGAGGACCTGTGCTTGGTACAGATGCTGGTGGACGAAAATTCAGATAATTCTACAAAAACAGTTTTGTGGCTGAAAATAACAGTAGGCGAGTCACCATTGGCCGCCATTCTTCAGTTTAAAGGTCCATTTGGGGAAATTCCAACGCAGTTGCTGCAGATTATTTTTCACTTTGTACCAAAAAAGTATGTTGAGCTGCGGAAGTTAAAAAAGCCGCAGTCTGTTGCCAGGTTAGTTCCAGCCGCTCAGCGTAACATCTCCAAGAAAAACTTTGGTGGAAAAGGCAGCAGTAACTTCAAGGGAACGGCGTCGCGACGACATTTGGCAAAGCAATATCTGAGTCAAATTGTTGTAGAGGAGCATAATATTGGAAAGAAACTCCGCGCTGAGATGGTAACAAAACAAAAAGAACTTTTTGGAGAGTCAGCACCAATGATACAAGGGATAATACCCAAATTGTTTTGGCCTATAAAGCCAGGGGTTACGCTGAACAGTGATGAGAATGCTAAATCTGGGTTGCTATCTCCTTCCACGGGTGAGATTGGTGAAAAGGAAGGCATGAACGAGGAACCGCAGTCGTGCAACCTTTTTTCAAATAAGCATAGTACTTTTTACGAGGCATCCACTGCTGAGCTGGGCCATGAGGAAGGTGGAAGGTGGACGTTGGATGAAAATACACTGACGTGTGACGGCAATAGGGAGGAGGACTCATTGATTCAAAAGAGTCAGGACGCGCAGGGTGGGTCATGTGTTGCGCCCTTTTCTGCTGCCAGCCTTGCCAATCTGTCGGACGGAAACGGGGTTTTTAAGGAGAACGAAAGGGGTGGCAACTTGGTTGAACAAGAAATAGAAGAAAGACCGGTTGATTTACAGAGAACTCCCGGCTCTCAAGATTTGACTTCTGTCAGATTGAGGAATGAGCCCAGTGAAGAGCAGCTAACTGTTGAGAACGTTCTTTTAGAGTGCTTAGCAAGAACAGAGGAAGATGGGTCTCTAGAAAATGTTGATAATTCGCCTAAAGTCCACATGGAGTGGGAGATACCGGGGGATATTTGCCAGGATCTTTTGCCGCGACCCCCGTCTAGTTTTTTTATGAGGTCAGAGCCGATGAAAAAAATTGACGCTGCGTTTAGAGTCGCTGACGCAACTTCTGGGGTGGACTTGTCTGCGGCCTTTTCTGGTGACAGCTGCAAGAACAATGATGCCAATGGTGTTTCTCCCGAGGATTTTTTTGCAAAGGCTGTGCAGACAAATGGGACGCATATCTTATCCACACACACGCTTAAACGCTCATTGGTAGAGTCTGATGACAAGACTGAGGATGGTAGTAATAAAGAGCAAGAAGACTGGCAGAGCAATTATAGAAATAATTTTGGAAAGAAAAGTGAAATATGCAGAGGTCAGAAATCGACCATTGTTTGCTATACTCGCGGCATTGCTCGCACTTGTGTATTAGAGCACAATAATAATGATATTGTTTACACGACATAGGCCTGGAGATATGATAGGTTTTTTGCCATTACTATCTTTTTGTTGTTGTTGTTGTTGTTGTTTTTTTTTTTTTATCGTTAGTAAAAAAAAAATTATTTAGTAAATGCTTGCTTTTATTTTCTAATTTTCATTTAATAATAATATTATTATTATTATTGTTATTATTTTGTGTTTGTATATATATATATATATATTTTGTTTGTGTGGTTGGAGAAAAGGAAGGGAGAAGAGGAAATTTAGGGTGGAATATGTCGTCAGTGAAGCGGGTGTCAGACACGCGCCGGTATCAGCCCCGTTCTGGTCTTTCGCTGCCGCCACCGCCAAAGACGATCCCGCGGCGGCGGTCGACCGTCTGCAGGACCCCCACGAAGAGGCACGTCAGCGATGGGAGCCTCTCGCCGCACACCAACGCCGCGCAGATGAAGACGCCGTGCCGCGGAAGGTACTGCTACCCGCATGTGCCGTTCGGGGGCTCTCCGAGGTCGTCCCCGGGGCAAGGGAGCGAGTGGACGCAGTCAACGGCGCACTCACGGTCCCACAAAAAGTGGAGCGGACCCCGGTGCGACGGCCCAGAGAAGGCGCTGCTGGTTCGTGACCGTGATGACTTTGGCTACGCCCTACACGAGCGCGGCAGTGATGGACGCACCAAAGACTTTGTACAGAACGGATCGCACTTACAGAGGGGGTCTGAGCTTCACAACCCAAGGGCTCTTTCTGTGCGTCTGCGACGTTCTTTGTCGCAAGGCCACAGTCTTCAGCGTGGACGTCAGGTTCAGGCGGTTGTTGGCACCGAGTTGATGGCACCAATGCCGCTTCTTCAAGGTACGTATCGCAGCTCGAAAAATCGTGAGAGAATGACAGTTGAACGCTTTATCCAACATCAGCCGTTGGAGGCGCAAAGCGACATTTTACTTCTGATGGAAGAATATAAGGGTCGGGAGAGGGAGCTGTGTCAAGCATTATCTGAAGCCTATACGGAGTCTTGGAACAACAACGCTGGTGGCGTTGGTGCGTTTGTGGCGTCAACAGGCAGCGGCAACAAGGAAGGGGTGGCGCAGGCTCAGCAAGGCAATTTTACGGGCAGCAAGGCTTCTGGCAATATCTTTAGTTGTGATAGAACTAATGGCCGAAATATTGGCCAAAATGATAACAGTGGGGTAGCCCATAGAGCTCAATGGAAAGGGAACGAAGAATCCGCTCACGGTGTCACAGTACCACAAGCTTTATATAAAGAAGGCCGCATGGACTCTAGGTACCGCGACCCAACTTTTGAGATGGCTGCGTTTACTCACAATCCATATTTGAGTAAATCAACAAGTCTTGAAAGAGAAGTATATGATAGCGAAGTAAGTCCAGAACTTCGACACAGACATAGGGATAGTGGTTTTGTTGATTTACATGCTAATAGTCTTTCAGGGCGTAAAGGCACAACGCCGCGCCATGCTGAAATGATAACTCCATCGCTTCAAGATGCCTGTTTATCATCACAGTCGCGACTTTTTTTTCCGTACAAGAGAACGACAGGTGTACGTCCTTGAAGAATCAATTTGTGGCTCTATATGATGAAGTTGTGTGTGTGTGTGTGTGTCTGTGTGTGTGTTTGTGGTGGGGAAGACTGATGGCTGCCAATAGTAACATGTGGGATTATTACTATAACCGTAAACGAAGAAGAGAAGAGGAAGAAAAAAAATAAAAAGTTGTTTTTATTATGAATGTACCATATGTTTGCTTATTAGTAGTTATGTATTTTTGGTTTTTGTTCCTTATTTTCTTTTTTTTTTTTTTTTTTTTTTTTTGGGGGGGGGGGGGGGGGGGGGTTTTTTTTTTTTTTTTTTTTTTTTTTTTTTTTTTTTTTTTTTTTTTTTTTTTTTTTTTTTTTTTTTTTTTTTTTTTTGGGGGGGGGGGGGTGGTGGTGGCTGTTAGTTTGTTTGTGTGTATGAGCAATCTTGTTGCACAAAAGCAGAGGGAACGAAATAAAGAATGAAAAAAAAAATAATTATTATAAGAAAGAAAAAAAAAAAAAAAAAAACAAAAAAAAACTGCAAAACAAAGATACTTTTGAAAGGATTTTTTTATATATAAAATTGTATTATAGATTCTTGATAGTTTTTTATTTTTTAACTGTATCTGACATTACTTGTGATTCCTTTGTTTTAGATATATCATTACCGCTACTGTATACTGTTTATAGCAAAAAATCCTTTAAAACTCTACGAATTATATATATAGATATATATATGTATCTATGTATGTATATATTGTTTGTTTGTTTTTTTATCTTATTTATTGTATGTTTTTTTTTTTTTTTTTGTACTTTATTGTGGTTGTTGTTTTTGTTTTTGAATGTGCTTTACGTCAGCTAGTTTGAGAGTGGGCTGGATTATTACAAATTTGATGTGTAAGGACATATATAGGTGATGCAGTTGTGCTGTTCTTATCATTATTAATAATAGTAGTAAAAAGAAAAACACCTTGTGGGGTATTAAACACACCCTTGTTTATAATTATTTTTGTTTAAATCTTTTGTGCGTAGGGGATGGATGGGGAGCAATGAGATGCAGAGGCGTTAAAATTAATATATAATCTAATATATATATTGTCTTTTTATTTTATTTTATTTTATTTTTTTAATTTGTTGCATGTTAATTTTGGTGTCAATGTGTTGTTGTTGTTTTGGTTATTGTTGTATAACGTGTCACAAATGCTAGAGGTGTTTTTGTAATAGCACACATAATGCAACTTTGGTTGTTCTGGAGTTCAGTGTTATTTTGCGTTCTTTGTTTTGTTGCGCACCTCCTGCTTCCTCTGTGCTCCGCGGGCGGCGCTGATGACGCTGCAGTCATAAATGACGTTGGCCCAGTCGAGCAGCTGCGACGAACTGAGATGCGGTGGAGTGCCGCCTGGCGACGGGGCGGGGGCGGCGATGGCGACGGCGGGTGGGAATGGGAGGAGCTCGGCGACGTGCAGATTGGCGCCCCCGCGGGGGAACGTGCGGTGACGGCCGCGTTGTCTCAGCGCGTCTTGTCGTTGTTTTGCGAGGAGACGTGGGGGACGATCGCCGGTTCACGTCGCGGGCGGTGCACGCTTCAGCTGAACTCCGCATTCTCCCGCGGCGACGTCTTTTTCAACTACCGCGTCGCCAACGGGGGAAAAAGCGGTGGCGCGGCGGTGGGGACGCGTGGGGCGTCTCACACATGTAAGCTTTACGAAGAGGACACCGCTGGCGGTAATGGAGTTGAGATTGGCACAGTAACGTACGAATACAGCTGGCATGAAGATCTCGGTTATGGAGAAGCTGTCACTATTTGTTTGTGGTTTGATCCAAATGACGCTGCTGGCGATGGCGCTGGGCAACAATTGCCGCGTGCGTTGAGGTTCACAGGAATATTTCTTGAGAGTTTGGCGCAACGCAACTTGAGGAAGCTGGCGGCGTCATCTTTTGTGAAAAGATGGGGGTTTTCTGTTTTGGTTGTAGGTTTTTTGTATGGCATTCTTTACATCTTGTCGCTTTTGACAAACTACCGGCAGCCACTAGCTGCCAAACTAAAGAGAGGTTAAAAAAAGAAAAAAAACGAAAAAAAAAAAAAACAAAAAAGAGGTATAGTTCTGTGAATGTTTTATTACCGCTTTATCATAATATATATATATGTTGTTAATTTGCGTTTTTTTGTTTTTCTGTGTTTTTCTGTTTTTTCTGTTTTTTCTGTTTTTTCTGTTTTTTCTGTTTTTTCTGTTGTTTTTTTTTTTTTTTTTTTTTTTTTTTTTTTTTTTTTTTTTTTTTTTTTTTTTTTTTTTTTTTTTTTTGTTGCTGGTTTTTATTTGCTTATTTGTTTATTGTTTATTTTTTTTTTTTAATTAAGTAAAGTGAGGAAATTTTGTTGACGTTTGGAAGTTAAATTATAAAAAATAAAACTATTGGCTTACTAAAGGATAATGGTTGGCAGACCAATCGAAAGTTTGTCGGCTTCCCAAATCAAGGATGAGTTGAGTAAACTGTACAACATCAAGGAGCCACTGGATCAACTGGAACTGAAGGATTTGCGCTCCAAACTTGCAGACACGCGTGCGTCACAGTTGATTACATACGGGCTGAAGTACGGCCCGATGTTGTGCATTGGCAACACAAAAAGCCCCACTGGTGTTGTGACGCTCTCGCATGGCCTGGGCGATTCCGCGCACGGCTGGGAGGACGTTGGCCGTGATCTTGCGAAACGCCTGCCGCAGCTGCTGTTCCTCCTGCCGACGGCCCCAGTGCGGCCCGTCACCATCAACGGCGGAATGGCGATGAACGCCTGGTACGACATAAAAGATATGAGCAGTGAGTGTTCGGCGGCGCGCCAGGATGGGGAGGCGGTACTGATGTCGGCTGACTATCTTAAGAGCCTTGCGTACACAACAATGCAGCGGTACCGTATTCCAGGCAGCCGTGTTGTTTACGCTGGTTTCTCGCAGGGGGCTGCGGTCTCGCTTGCCGCAGGGCTTAGTTCCTTTATTGCTCCCGCGGGCATTGCTGTTTTATCCGGCTATCTTGCAGGTGGTAACGATGTTGTTTCACGGCTTTGTAGCAAAACTATGCCTATTCTTATGTGTCATGGCAAATATGATGATATTGTGCCATTTGCGGCAGCACAACAGACTAAAAATGTTTTGGAAGCAGCTGGGGTGGCATCTATCACGTTAAAGTCGTACCCAATGGAGCACTCATCACACCCTGACGAACTGAATGACCTGGCCAATTTTTTGAAAAATGTGCTTCCTCCTATATAAGTCAAATGAGGTTATGGCAAGTAAACAAAACAAAACACTGGAAAAAGAAAACACTTAATTTTTTTTGCGTTATAGTGGATTTATTGAATTTTACGCCTTTGAATACACATATACCTGCATGAAGAATAAAATAAAAAATAAATTTTACTATCGGTTCTTATATATTCGTACAGAAATATATATATCTATGTTGTTGTTGTTGTTGTTGAAACTCTATATATTTATCTTTACTTACGCTTGCCAACTGGTGTAATTATTGGTATATCGCAGTCTTTTTATATGTTTTTTTTTTTTAATAGTAGCTGTGAGCAGACAATGGAAACCTTACTTTTATTAACTACCATAGTACCAACATAAAAGAGAAAATAAAAAATAATTGATTTGACTTTTTCTTTTTTTTCTTTTTTTTTGTTTTTTTTTGGGGGGGGGGTTGTGTATGTGTAAGTGTGTGTTCTTGAGCATAAATGTACAAGTAGAACTGTGTAAAAGACGAAAATAACACTTAAGAGAAAAGGAGCACAAGAGGAGAAAAAATGATTCAATCTTCTTTTTTGCAACGTGTGAATTTTGTTATAGCTTTTACTTCCCCACTGCGCAGTGGTTACAAATACTTTGAGGACATGTTCCCAAAGCACGAACCCGCTCCACGTTACGCCACATATGAGGATCAGGCACATGGCGCTACCGTCAAGTCACTTGATGCCAAAAAACAATTAACGGAGTCGGAGAAGTTACACTCTTTGCACGAGTGGAAAAAAGAGGCTGATGGTCTCACCCCGCCACCAGAGTTTGGCTGGCCGGAGGAGTGGGGTCCGGAGCCGGGCGAAGAGGGGCACAGCGAGTGGTACAAAAAGAACCGCATGTACATGTCATACGAGGAGAAATCAAAGTACGACATTCGCATGGGGGTTCCAGTTGAGAAGAACTCAATGCGCCACCAGGAGATGCCGTATCACAAACGCATGAAGGCTGCATATCACAATCTGCAGGAGGATAAGCCGCAGTGGTTTGACCCGCGACAGCGAAAGTACTGGGCTCACTACTCGTACGAGGACCAGCGTGACTCTGTTGCCAAATCGCGTGATGAGTATTTGAAGGAGTGGCTTGACAAACCGGGAGTAACACAGGAGAATGTTGCCAAGGAGATAGGGGACTACAACGGGACGGCCAAACACCAGAAAGTGAAACCGGTGCAGCGGCGACCCGAGTGGGAGTTGGCGCCGCTCCCTGGAAATGACTAGAGCGCTGCTGCCTTTTTGCTGGAAAAAAAAATGGTGGTGGGGGGGGGGGGTGAGGAAAAACACAAGCATACACACAAAGAAAAACTTTACTGCTAATAGTATATATGTGGCGTGCACAAAATTTTGATGTAAATAGGTTTTTGTTTATCTTCATGTTTTTTTTTTTTTTTTGTTTTTGTTGTTGTTGGTATTATTGTCTATTTTATGCTCGGAAGCAACTACGTACAAGTGTGGGAAAGACGCAAATAAAAGGAGGAAGGTAGCGCACTGGAGGAAACAATAATAATAGTAAAAATAAAGGAACAAAACGAAACAAAACAAAAAAAACATTAGTGGGATGTTAAGGAGGAGTTTTTTTTTAAACAGTATGGTATGTTCCATGCTTGGCAGCGCTGTAAAAGGAAAGAAGTATCTTATTGCAGCTGTGCGATGCTCCGTACGTTGTCAAGGGTCAACAGTGGAAACAAAGGCATCTGTTAAACGGCAAACTAAGAAAGCAACGGTACACACGTTAAGCACTAATACAGCCGATGCCTCTGCGTATGTAGGAGAAGGTGACTTTGCAGATTACTCATCGCTGCGGCACACAGGGTATATGCTGCTCCACAGCCGTCGCCTGTGGGTGCCTATGGTCATGTCAGCAGTGTATTATGCCGCTGCACCACTTTTTTTTACATCATGGATAACGCAAGGCCTGTACTGCAGCGTCTGTGTAATGCTGCAACGTTTCTCTGTTAGAGGAAGAATAAATAGTGTCCACAAAGATCTTAGTGGCAGCGTTTGTGTGGTCACAGGTGGCACAAGTGGAATAGGCTTGTACACAGCGATGCAGCTGCTTGACATGGGCGCGCACGTCGTTATTGCGGCGCGACTGGGTCGAGAAGCGGCAACGCGGGAGTTTATGAAAACAAATTGTTATTCTTTAAAAGACCTTGACGATGAGAAGCTGAAGGAGCGTCTAACGTTTGTTTCGCTGGATTTATCTGATCAGCTTAGTGTCATGGCCTGCGCCGCCAGCATTAAGGGTAGGTTTAATGATCGCATCGACCTTCTTGTTAACTGCGCTGGTGTGTGGCGGGAGGAGCCGAAGCTGACGAAACAGGGCTTTGAGGAACACATTGGTATTAACTTTCTAGGTCCTTTTCATTTGACTGAGGCTCTTTTACCATCACTGCGGCGATCAAACCGCGGCGGACGCGTCGTGTATGTGACATGCGCCTCACACAATGGGGTACACAAGGCAAACATTGTGAAGGAACGTATGTTGTTGAAACCAACGCCAGCTGGGCAGCAGCTGACCGCGCGCTGCTACAGCGCATCGAAGCTTGGCAATGTGTATCACGCACAGTCTATTGCCGCTCGTCGCTACGAGGGCCTGCCACTCAACCAACCATCCGAGTTGCGCCCGGTGAGTGTTTGCATTGCTGATCCAGGGTTTTGCGCAACAAATATTTCGTTTTCTGAGACGCCGCCACTTCTCGGGACGAGTTTGTTGGCCCGCACTCTACGCTCCTTGTGGATAAAGGACGGCTACGAGGGAAGTCAGACTGTGGTCAACTGTTGTGTGCGAGACGATGTTTGGAATGGCGGGTACTACGCAGAGTGCATGCTAATGCCTTCTGGTCTTAGCCGCCGCGCAAATGACAAGAGAAGCCGGGATGAAGTGGTGGGTTGGGCCATGACAAATACAATTGCAAAGTATTATACGACTAGACCTTCGGTACCATGCAGGAATGTTTCTAGTGGTAGTGGTGGTGGTGGTGGTTCTAATGACGCTTTAAATAAGGGAAGCTGAACAAAAAACCAGGGAGTGGGGAGATAAGAGGATGAAACACGAGCAGGTGCCATTTGATTTCTTTTTGGGTTACTCTTTGAATGATAATTTTAAAAGATATCTGTATATGTATATGTATTTAGTTATTTGGCGAGGACAGTAAGCAATACTTGTTTTGATTTATTTTATTTATTTATTTATTTTATTTGTTATTTTTTGCGTTGTGCTGTTGTGGTGAAATATGTCCTGACTGTTGAGTAATACTGTTCTCTGTGGGTGGGTGCTGCAAAAAAGGCGGAGAATTTACACGCAAAAGGAGGTTAAAAAACAGAAGAGGAGAATATGTCGCCGCAGATTTCTTCTGTCCTTCGCAACACCGTAAGGAGGATGGCTGGTGGCGGTGGCCTTTGCGCCTCAAGGCACGGTGTGACTATTGTGCGTCATTACCAACAGCCGACGCCTTGTCTTTTGCGGCCGCGCAAGCTGTCAGAGGCCAAGCAAAAACCATTATTTCCAGGGATGTACCGCGGCGTCAAGAAGTTTGAGGGCGAATACACATACAACTACGGACGACACTCGCTTGCCATGATTTGTGAGAGCTCTACTTTTGCTATTTTGCCGCTTGGATGTCTTGCCGGCTATGTTGCAACCTTTTTTGCTGTGGTGCCGTTTAACATGCAGGTAATGTATGTTGTCTTCCTACTTTTTGCTTCACGTGTCTTTTCGCGTGGGCGACAGAACCGAGAGCAAAGGGATCTTACTGACCGGCATGTTATTATTACTGGCGGCACAAGCGGCATTGGGCGTGAGACGGCCGCGCAGTTGGCCGCAATGGGCGCAGACTTGACGGTGCTCTCGCGTGATGGCACGCATGTTGCTCGGGCTATGAGGTACATTAAGAAGTTTGCGAAGAGCGAGGCGCAGCAGATACGATTCACTGCGCTTGACCTTGCTGACTTTATTGCAGTTCGTGACTACTGCAAGCGCATGCGACAGCAAAACAATAATGTCGACATTCTTGTAAACAATGCGGGGCTGATGCGGCAGCAGCAGGTGATGACACGCTTTGGTGACGACGAGCAACTCGCGGTGAACCTTCTGGGGCCGCTTCTACTCACAGAGGGACTTCTGCCGCTTGTGGCAAAAAATGGCGGCCGCATTGTCTACGTTGCATGTTCCGCACACGTTGGAGTGAAGGGGAACATAGTGGCGACGTACTTGTCGGGGCGCGGTATGTGGTCGCCGCGGGTTCGCAATAAGTTTGACGGCCTCGAGCAGTACGGCTTTACAAAACTGGGGTGTATCTACCACGCGCAGGATTTGGCACTGCGATCTTACACGGAGACGACAAATGTATTGGCGCGTCACACACCTTTCACAATCGACACTAACAGTAGTACTAATAATGATAATAATCGCAGTGATCATTTTGCTAATGAAAATGCACCGCGCTACACAACATGTGTCGCGGTTCCTGGTGGCGTCTTAACCAATCTTTACCGTTATATTCCACTTGCTGCAACATTTCGCTGGGGGCGCTACGTTTACCTGCTTTTTATGCGTACGGCACGCGAGGGTAGCCAGGTTGTGGTGAACTGCTGCGTGAGGGAGGATTTGGTGAACGGCGGGTATTACCAGAACTGTCGCTACAGTCCATCAGGACTCTCCGCCGCTGCCTGCAACGTGGAGGAGCGGCGGAGTACGCTGTCGTGGGTGTTGCGAAAGATGCAGCCCTACATGCGCTGGGAAAATTAATGGGGTATATATATATTTCTACAGGAATATATTTTGTTACTTATTAGCGTGTAATTGTGATTAGTTGGTTAACATTATGAGTTGGTGGGAACTGAATTGCTTGTGTGTGTTTCGCGAGGTTTTGTTTTTACAAGAACATGCACTTTGAAATATACACATTTCTATCCACTTTCTCCACACACACACACACACAAACACACAAACGCACTCATTGTTTTTCTCTTTCCCGTTTTCCATTTATTTTATAGTGGAGCTAGTTGCCTGAAGAGATGGCGATAAGATGTTGAGTAAATATAAAGAACGAGAAAACCGTTTTAGTTATTTGATTATTTTTTTTGTTTTCTTTTCGTTTTTTTTTTTTCTTTTTTTCTTTTTTTTTGTTTTGTTTTGTCTTTTTGACGGTTGACATTTTGAAAAATAAAAGGAAAAATAGGAAGAACGATCAATATCAATAGTCAATCAAGTATTGAATAGACAGTTGTACAATTTTTTTTTATTCTTATTTTTGTGTAATGGTTAAACTTTCACATGACGCGGCACAACGCGTAAAAACGGCCTTCTTGTCATATTCACAAGGCCAAAATAAAGTCTCCGAGGCAATGATGGATCAATTGATATGTGGTGCTATTCCAGGACTTTCGTGGGAGCAACTGCAGGAGAAAAAAAAAGGACGTGGTGGTGTGGACGGATATGACCGTAATTCTTTTTTCGCTTTAGTTGCTTCTGATGAGAGATATGTGCAGTTTATAGTACAGCACTTTCCATGTGCACCAGAAGAAGAAAAAGGGCCAGAAATTGACGTACTTGAGTTAAAAACACAAAAAGGCTTCTAGTACGCAAACAATGGCTAAAAATGTTTTGTCTTATAAAAGCATAAAACAAGCACAAATATAGATGTCTATTCTGTACATATTTCTTTTTTTTTTTTCTTTTTCTTTTTGTTTTTTTTTCTTTTCTTTTCTTTTCTTTTTTTTTTTTATTATTTTTTTGCTATTTGTCAAAGTGCATATCTGTTTATTGGTGTACATAGACACGTAAAGTGCATTATCCTCCGTGGTGGAATGTGGACGAGAAAAGTGATTATGAGGGTGTTTGCGTTTATGTTAAAAGGAATACGTATATATATTATTATTATTATTATTATTATTATTATTATTATTATTATTATTATTATTATTATTATTATTATTATTATTATTATTGTTATTCGTTGTTGGTGTAGTAATCTTTGTGTTGGGGTTAAATCTTGTGATACGTGTAGTATATTGTGTGTGTGTGTGTGTTTTTTTTTTTTTTGACATGTTTTGCACCATTATACCTAGATAACAGAACCGAAAGGAAGTGATAAATAAATTTTAGAAGGCACTTTGTGTGTGTTTGTGTAAAGAAGAACACAGACAGAGGTGAACAAGGAGAAATAATAATTTTTACAAAAACAAAACAAGCAAACAAACAAAAACAAAAACAAAAAAAAAAAAAACAGAATAATAAATAATAAAATGGAAAGCAACTTGGCTGATGAAATTGCCAGAATAGAAGCTGAACTTGAAGCTGACCGGCAGTGTCGTGAACAGCAACAACATCAACAACAACAACTGATGCAGCAACAACATCAACAACAACAACAGTCGTTTCCCTCTTTGGATGGCACGTCTGTTTTCAACACAACGGCCGGTGCGGAGTTTAGCCCATTTGCTCTTCAGCGTGCGAGAGGTGTTGGGCAGCCCGGGGACCACATCGCTGGTCAGCCCCTTCACCAGCAGCAACAAAATATTCATCCACACCCTATTGCGGCATCCCAAAGTTCTGGACAACCGCATCAGTTTTCAAAGGACAGTGATGGTCGCTCTGTTTTTGTTGGGAATTTACCGCGGGGTGAAAACGGCGGGCCAACAACAACGCCTGAGGAGTTGGCGCAGTTTTTTTCAGACTGTGGACAAATTCTTAACTGTACCGTTTTGCGAGACCGCACGACTGGGGAGCTGAAGGGCACCGCGTATGTCGAGTTCTCGTCCTACACTGGGATGGGGAAAGCTATTGATACGAAGAATAATACAAACTTTAAGGGAAGTACCATCATTGTATGCTGATTGTGAGTCCTTTTTAATCGTTTTATTATTATTATTATTATTATTATCTACCTCTCTTTTTATTGCTTTATTAATTAATCTCTCATCCTTTTTTACTTTTTTGTTTCCTCGTATCTATAAAGGGGAGAAAACAAAAAAAGGGAAAAAGGATGGGAGATGAAATACACTAAAACCACCCTTCTACAAACAACAACGACAACAAAACAAATATAGACAGCGAGGTGGATAAGTGAGTTGCTCCTTGTATACAAATACACATACATACACACAAAAAAAAAAAAAAAAAATAATACATATATACATATATACAACACGAAAAAAAGATTACGAAAACAACAAAAACAAAAAATAAAATTTACACATACATACACATATATTAAAAAATATCTAAATAAAAAGCATTGTACTTCATCAAAAAGAAAAAATAAAAATAAAAAAAAAAGAAAAAGAAAAAGAAAAAAAGAAAAAAATATATACATACATACATACATTTGTATATTGTTTTTTTATACAGAGGCATTAGGTGATGTTTTTACTGTTGCAACCACTACCGCTTCCTCACTTTTTTGTTGTTGTTGTTGCTGTTTCCACCTCTCTTTTTTATTTTTTTTGTTTGTTGCATATGAGCTGGCATAAAAAAATTTTTTTTTTTTTATTTTTTTATTTTTTATTTTTTAACTACGATGTGCACGCATACACACATGCCATATATGCATACACGCACATATATATATATATATATATATATATATATATATATGTATATGTATATGTCTTTGTGTATGTATTGGGATGTTTGTATCTCTCTCTGTGTGTGTGTGTGCTTGTACGTATTGTCTCTATCTCTGTCTGTGTGTGTGTGTGTGTGCTGCAGGTGACTAAGAAGCGTTCTGCGTTCCGGCCGGAGCGGGCGCGCGGCGGGAGGGGCGGCGGGGCGGCGGCGGCGGCGGCGGCGGGGCGTGGCGGGGCGGCGGCGTATCAGGCGATGATGGCGCTGATGGGGATGGTCGCAGGCGGGGCCCTCGCGGCGGGGGCGGGCGGAGGCCGCGGCGGGCGGTCGCGGGGCGGTCGCGGGGCGGCGGGAGGTCACCTCACAACAGCCGGTGTGTTCCAGCCATTTCAGTGAGTGTGTGGAGCAAGTTGCTGTTTATGACGTCTGGGCTTTAGGAGATGGAATGGGGAAAGAGCTTTAAAAAAAAAAGAACAACAACAAAAAAAAAATATAGGAAAAAGTATAAAAGGAGAGGAGGGGGAAAAAAAAGAAAGGTTTTACATGCGACAAGAAAAAAAAAAGTAAGAAGGATTTTTTTTTTTTTTTTTTTTTGTGTATTAAAAAAAGTTTTTTTTGTTGTCCATGTATGTAATGTGTGGTGCCGTTTTTTTGTGTGTTTTGGTTTTGGTTTTGGATTTATTTGTTTATTTATTGTTTTTGTTGAAAAAATAAGAAACAGTGACACCACTTAAAAAGAAAAAGAAAGAGTTTTTTTTAGTAATTTAAAAGTCAAATATGGGATTACGGAAATATATACAAAAAAGATAACATATATTATGTTAAATATGGACAAAATTTGTTTTAAAAATGCGAAAAAAAAAAAAAAAAACAGCTTTTGTAACTTTTTTAATTTATTAATTTACTTACTTTTTTTTTTGTTTTTGTTGACTGTAGCGTAAGGTGACTGCATTTTAAAGATTGTTTGGCAAAAAAAAAAAAAACAGCTTTTGTAACTTTTTTAATTTATTAATTTACTTACTTTTTTTTTTTTTTTTGTTGGCTGTAGCGTAAGGTGACTGCATTTTAAAGATTGTTTGGCAAAAAAAAAAAAACAAAAAATTTTTTTGTTTTATATGTTTTTATATAAATATATTTTTTTGAGCGTCAATTAAAACAAAAAAAGGCATATAAGGAGTTGTTGTGACAATGACCGCGGAATATCTTAAAAGCGAAAATGACGTGTTTGCAGAAGAAAGGGACAGTTTACGCTTGATTATCGAGACTTTAAATTCTACACTAGACCAACGCATTCACGGGTGGAGGACGAGTGAAAGTGGTGTGGGGAATAGCGACAATGTTGTTGCCACAGAAACAGAGGTGGTTGAGTTGCTCTGCATGTTACCGCGCGTACTCAGCAGTGCTGTGTCCCCAGCAGTTTTGCGGCAAAAGGAGGAGCGGCTGTGGCAGTTTATGGAAGTTCCCGCTGTTGCACAGCAGTCTCGGTTTTTACGAGTCACCACATTATATTCTCTCTTGTTTACTTCGTTTTTGCCGTCTTCTTTTTTGTCGTCATCATCGTCGTCAGTATTATTATTGTCACCATCCTCTTGTGAGGAAAGTGATTTGTTACAGTGCATCGCACGTATTCTTATGTGTGGCTGTGGCGCGTGTGGGGTTGCTGGTGTTGGTGGTGGCAAAACACAGCTTACAAATTCTGTCACAATGGCGGCGCTTAACTCGCTTGGTGATATTATCCATTTGTGTCTTTGCGACATTATGGAAGAAAAAAATACTAACAAAGACCATTTTTCCACGTATAGTTTTTCTTGCACCTCAACATATTTTGCTGGTGGGCCTGAAGCGAAGGCAAACGCAGTCTTCCGGGATTTGCTTAGACGCTCATTGTGTCAAACAGGGCTTTTTATTCATCTTTGGCACTCTCTGTTGTTTCGACCAGTTAGAGACACACATAGATTGGCAATTGTGCGTGTTCTTTACGATCTGAGCTGCACAGCTGTACTGCAGCTGCCAACAGCTATTGCGCGTGCACGAAACAGTACACCACACGCTTGTTGGGGTGAGCAGGTTGCGGAGCGTATTTTGTTTGACACCTTAATGCTAGTGAGGGAACGTGTTGCCGCAATGCTTTATGACGGGCTGCGCTCACAGCTACGGTGCAGCATACATGATGTTGATAGCCGCAGCGATGAGAATCTACATTGGCGACAGTGGCTTACGGATCTCTCACTGCGGCATTTATTGGGAGTTCTGGCGACAGGGGCCCAGTTGAATGTTCTACGGCCAGTTTTGGGCACTTTGCGTTTAGTGCTAGAGGAAAGTTGCAAAACCAGCGCTTCCGCCCTTGGGCATGTTTGTTTAGCCGAAATAGTGGAGGTGTGTGCCAATACATTAATGTGTTTTTTTACTGGAGATGGTCCTGTTGGCATGCGAGAATGTGTTAGCAAAAATAAGGATGAGAATTTGCAGTTGTATCGATTTTTTCTTAGGGGTATTATTTTGCTTATGCGTCTTGCGTTGAGAAAAGTTGATTTTCTAATAAGCAAGAACGAACACCATTACACAAAACAGCATAATTTTTGTAGTGATTGCCATTTTGCTGAAAGCGCCATTTATGTGCTACACACATTTGTAGAAAAGCAGGCGTTAGCGGCCGCGCTGAAGTGTTTAGAAAAACAGCAGCCTGAGTGGGTTGATTGTTTGCTTATAACCAAAACAATGCGGGCGGAAATTGTGCGTTTTGTGCGTGAGTTTATTGAAAGGGCTTCTCCGCCAATTTTTTGTTTGGCACATTGTCTAGTTCCGTATTTTCCATTAATGCTTCAAACAATTATCGATATTGAAACAGAGGTTGGTGATTATAACAGCTTTTCTTGCAATGACAAAAATAGCAGTGATGATGTGCTTTATTGTGGTAGTCTGCACGATGAATTATGTAGCGATAGAGTTGAGATGATATCTCTTTTTGGAGTAATATTGTGGTACTCGCCAGTTATCAGAGAACAATTTATTATTCTTTTTAACGCTTTGCAGTGCACACCAGAAGAAAAAAATGTTTTGATGGACATTGTGAATACTACTTTTAACTTAGTTTCGTTTCAGGCTTTAAATGGTCTTCTTATTATAGACGCAAGAGGCATATTAATAAACGATGTGGGTTTATTGCACTCTGTAGCAGATGGACAGTATCTTAAGGCACTCGAACACACATTGCTTAACCAACAGCGATATCACCATTATTCTCATTATGATCATCATCATTATTATCAAAAAGAAAAAAACGAAGATAAATTAATGCAAAAAAAAAAAACTTTAGTGGCTACAACAAAAGAGGAAGAGTGGATAAAATTGCAGCAACAGCGATGGTGGCATGACAAGCAGCAGAGTTTTTTAACACGTGAGGTCATACACTTTATTTTACAGCAGTTGTTTGGTATGGTGAAAAACGAAAATGACGAAAATAACAATGAGAATAAGGATGATGGTGGTTTTTTCTTTTCAGAAGTTCAAACAGATAGATGTACAATAAATGAATATGCGGTCAATGAACCAGAAAGCATTGTTAACAGGGTGGACAGTCCAGAAGTAAAGAATAGTATACATCACCACAACAAAGGTGTTTTTGTTGTTAACCCAGACAGCAACTCATTTTTTTTATATCAAGAAGGCACAGTGAAAAATGAAAAGGCTAAAAGAACCAGTGATATTGCTAGCGTAAGTGATAATGCGTGGCTGCATCGTTTATTTGAAAGAAAATTGCAGTCACCTTTGTCACCACGGCAATTGAAAGGAAAAATAATACCAATTTCAGCTGAAATATTTTCTTGTGTGACCAGTGGAGACCCAACAACACCACAAAATGTTATAACTTATCGACACTTTGAACCAATGGTGGCTAAAACCAAAATATACGATGATGCTTTTCAACTTTTTGTATTACTTTCTAAACGTTATTACCGCCATTTGCTAGCACCAGAAGAAGCAATACAGTACATTCAAAAACAGCAAAAAAAAGCATTTCCGAAAAAGAATGCTAGTTCTTTTACCACCACATTGCTGACTGTGAGTAGCAATAAAAACAATGGCAGGAGGACAGCACTGTGTTTGTGGACAGCACATGATGTGCGGCGCGAGGATCTTTTTATTTTTTTTCTTTCCTTTGAGGAAATTGGGGAAGCCGGCTTGTTGGCTCTTCTGCAAAAGTGCCAGGTACACAACAGAGCACTGCGGAGGGCGCTTCAAACGGCACCATCATCACCGCGTAGTCGCCGCTGGTTTCTTCAGGACGCCACAACAAATATTATGTGCCGTTTGATTGCGATTATTCAGATATTTTTGCAATACGTCCAGCGCGAAGGGGAGCGGGCGGTGGTGGAGGCACTGGCGTGTATGCCGACTCCACCGCGGTGCGAAAGCGGTGACATGAATTTGGGCTTTGAAGACGGCTACAAAACACCACCAGGATTGCACTGCGGCACACTGGTGGAGGTGGTGCGGTTTGTTGCCAAATGCTTTCCGAATTCTAACGGATCTTTTTGAAAGGTGGGGAAAATGTGTGAGTCAAGATACACCCAGGCACGAAATGATATTACTTATAAAATGTGAGAGAACTTTTTGCTATGTTCAAAACCGCATGCACTTTTCTTATAATAATAATATTTTTTTTTTTTTGTTTGTTTGCCAACGTAGGAAGAGGAAGAGATAGCTGCTAAAAAACCTTGCCATTTTATCAAAACTATCACCAGACATCAATTATGACACACAATGTTACGGTGGCCGACAGCGGCAAAACCTTCGAGGTGAAGGTGAGCGAGGTGATTGACATTCAGCTCGAGAGCAACCCCAGTACCGGCTACAGCTGGATCCTCGAGGGTGCGGATGACGATCGCTTCATCGTCAACAGAACGTACGTTTCCCCGAAGGCTGCTCGGCCGCGCGTTGGCGTCCCCGTGACGGAGCACATCAAAGTGACGCCGCTGGTCGCCGGAGAATACGAACTGACGCTAATTTACGCGCGCCCGTGGGAGACATCTGTGGCACCTGCCCAGCGCATCACCATAAAGGTGGTTGTGAAATGAAAAGGTGCCAGGTAAGTCTTGGAACAGCTGGGAAGTAAAACCATCACAATTGACCGTTATGATAATAATACCAGGAATATCAACTGTTTTTGGAAGATTACCGGTCTGACAATATGTTTTTTTTTTTTTTGCTTTTGTTTTTTTTCTGGTTTTTTATTTTGATCAATATTATCAGTATTGCTATTTAGGCATTGTTATGGAACGCTAATTTTATGCAGTTTTGAGGGTAAGATGTGAATAGTGTAACATATAGGGATAAAGTACGTACATACATTTGTACCGGAGAAAATCGTGAAACGTAATGGCGCCGTGGCATGTCAAATATGAAGGGAACATTTAACGCAAGCAATTGGTAAAGCATTTTTTATTTTTGTTTTTTTTTTTTTGCACATAAATACGTATATATATATATATATAGATTGCTTTTTGTTGTTTACTGCTATTTTTGCTTTTGCAATTGGTGGGTGGGTGGGCACGGTACCACAAGCTTCCCCCTTTCCACACCAGATATTCCGCCTAGCCGCACCTTGTTGTTTATTATTGTTTGATGCACGCTATACTCCAGCGTTTTTTTTTATTTCATTTTTTGTGTGTTTTGGGGGTTTTAATAAAAGTTTTTATTGTTTTAATGTTTTTTTGTAAGATAATGGAAAGAATTGGTGATTTTATTGTTTTTGCTTATCATGACGTAAAAAACGCCTTGTCCCTTTATCATCATTTTAAATGTTGTTCTATTGATGCTGCTGTCATTGACTCCGCGTATGTTTTGTCGCGACTTCATCTAATTGTAGCGTTGCATCGTGCAGCACGTCCATTTTTTGTTATTAGCTCGAGTAACTCTGCGGTTGTTTCGCGGGTATCGACGCTAACGGGACGTGACGTTTTTGCTGGGCTTTCTCACACGCGCAATTTTGATCGTGTTTTGCAGCGCCTTACGTGCACAGAGAAAACCCGGGCGGTTGTTATCGTATTATGTACCCCGTCGAGCGAACACATAAAGGCAGTTGCTGATGCAGTTGAGGGTGTACCACACGAACTGTCGTCGCTGCCAAATTACTGTGACGAGGCGGCAGTGCGGGAGTTATATTCCGTTACTGGTGGTGGAGAGACAGCCGCGGCGCTTGAGGCGGCTGTTGTGAACTGTTTGGCCACCGGCGATATTTAAAGTGCGGGGGGGGGGGGGGGGGGGGGGGTGGTATTATGGAAAGGGGAAATTAGTGGGAATGACTGAGGGAGTGATTTATTGCTGGTAATCTGAATTTGTAGCTGTGTGTCACTTGACAGCGATATATATATATATTTATATATGTAGTGGTAGTACGGTTGAGCAAGCGGTGTGTGATGTGTGTGTGGTATGTTTTTTTTTTTTTTTTTTTTTAATTTTTACAGAGCTTCAACAGCTGTTTTTTTGACTTTTAAATGTCAACGCAATCAAATTTGTGTGTAATATGTCATGGGAAGACGGAATAAATTGTGGACAAGTTGGCCGTGCAAATGAATAAACAGATGAACCCGTACAGAAATATGGAAATATATGTATATATATATATATGTATTATGCTTTTTACAAATGTGTATTATCGTTTTTTGATATGGATTGTTTTTATTTATTTATGTATTTCTGTTAGAGAAAAACTGCTGGTTGGTGGGAGATTGTTCAGAGCAAATAAGTACGTATATATATATATATATATATATATGGAGAGAGAGAGAGAGAGCAAGAGATAGATATATGTCTTTGTGTATGTTATTTTAATAAAAGGTTACAATGGTTTTCAGCTCTTTTTTGACTTCACGTTCACTACTCCGTGTCACTGGAGATTCGGTACATGGCTTTCTTCAAGGTCTTTTTACGAATGATATGCGTTTGTTAACACCTGGTGGAAGTATTTGGGGTTGCTTCTTAAACCACAATGGGCGTTTGCTGTGCGATGCGTATATGTATCAATCCTCGGCGTCGTTTGACACGGAGCCGATTATTTATATTGATGTTCATTGTGGGCTGGTAGAGGACTTACGAGAGCATCTTTTTGAAATGCGAATGCGCAGAAAGGTAAATGTGCAGAATGTTGGTGGTGAGTTGGTTGTGATGGCAACATCGTTTTCGACAGAGAAAAACGGCTTTCACAGTGACAAGGCAGCATTAACATCACTGCCATCATCTGTGTGCTGTGATTTTGAGACGTTTCTAGACCCCCGCAGCTTTGCGCTTTCCGCCCCTCTTTATAAAACAATTCTTCCAGCGGAAAAAGTGCCAGCAACCGCCGATCATGAAACATGTTACACAACTCACTTATACATTGCTGGGATTGGTGAGGGCCCTGAGATTTTTAAACCACAAAAGACGTTTCCATTTGAGGCTAACACTGACATGCTGCGTGGTATCAGCTTCCACAAGGGCTGCTACCTGGGCCAGGAGCTCACTCACCGCACGCATGTCATGTTGGTCACCAGAAAGCGTACCGTCCCGCTGCGTTTTTTTCCTGCTGATGGTGAAACGGGCGGCGAACTGCGGGCCGTTGCGGTGGGTGAGGCGCTGATTATTGGCGGGCAAAAAGTTGGCGAGGTGCTCGCGACCTGCGGGGACATCGGGCTCGGCCTTCTGCGATTGCGGCACGTTGACGGCGCGACAAGAACGGCTCCTGGTTTGATGCTGCATGATGCCGTGCGAGTTACCATGAGGATTCCTGATTGGTGGGAAGAGAAGGTGTTGAAAAAGGTGTTATCAGCCTAATAAATGCGCATTTGGTGTGTGGTGAGGCTGGGACGAAGCGGTGATGACGGGAGAAATAAGGAACGACACACAGACTGGTGGAATGGTTTGTTGTTGAACTGCAGTTTGGTTTTTTAGAGAATGGTGTAAGTATTTGTTGGTTGTTTTTGTTGCGTATCACCGTACAGCTTTACGTATATGCATGCATGCAATGTGGTAAAAGAAGACAGTTGTGTTTTTGTGTTTGCGTCTCTTATTTATTTATTTATATATATTTTTATTTTTTTTTGTGGGGGGGGGGTGGGGGAAGGGGGGTCGTTTTGAAGAAGTGCCAATTCCTTACTAAAACTGTCCTGATATATATATTTTTTCTTTGTTTGCCTTAAAATTCAACTTTTAATTATATGTCACGTTTGTGAACCATTTCCAAAAGGAAAAAACCAAAATAAAATAGAATAAAATTTATTTAACACTTATCCGAACAAAGAAGCACATTTAGTGAAGCAATATATATTATATATATATATATATATATAATATTAGTAATAATAATAACTAAACAATTTAAAATAGGATAAGCAAAACTATAAGGAAATAAAAAAATAAAAAATGCTACGCCGTACCTTTTCGCGTTTTGCGTCCAAGCTCAGCAAGGCATACCCAGTGATCGATCACACCTTTGACTGTGTAGTGGTTGGCGCTGGTGGTTCTGGGTTACGTGCAGCGATGGGTGTCGCTGCCTCTGGCTATGACGTGGCATGCGTTTCAAAACTGTATCCCTCCAGGTCGCACACCATCGCCGCACAGGGTGGCATCAACGCCGCTCTCGCCAACTGTGAAGAGGATGACTGGCGCTGGCATGTTTATGACACTGTGAAGGGAAGTGACTGGCTGGGAGATCAAGATGCGATTCAGTACATGTGTCAAGAAGCCCCTTGTGTTGTTTCTGAGTTGGAAAGTATGGGGCTTCCTTTTTTGCGCACAAAGGATGGGTTTATTTATCAGCGCGCGTTTGGTGGCCAGTCTATTCATTATGGTGGAAAGCAGGCCCGTCGTACGTGTGCAGCCTCTGACCGCACTGGGCACGCGATGCTCCATACACTTTACGGGCAGTCGTTTCAGTATGGTGTCAATTTTTTTAATGAGTACTATTGCTTAGACCTGATTATGGATGATGGGTGTTGCCGTGGTATAATTGCCATGAGCATAGACGATGGTACCATTCATCGTTTCCGCTCAAAGTACACAATCCTTGCAACAGGTGGCTATGGCCGTTGTTGGTTCACAACAACCAGCGCAAAGGCGTGCACTGGTGACGGAACTGCAATGGTGACCCGCGCAGGTTTGCCTGCTGAAGACATGGAGTTTGTGCAGTTTCACCCGACGGGTATTTATGGTCCCGGTGTGTTAATCACAGAGGGGGCGCGGGGAGAGGGGGGCTACCTTGTTAACAGCGAGGGTGAGCGCTTTATGGAACGCTACGCGCCAAAGGCAAAGGACCTTGCCTCCCGCGATGTCGTTTCACGCGCCATCACGATGGAGATACTTGCGGGGCGTGGTTGTGGCCCAAAGAAAGACCACATGTTGCTGCAGCTCCACCACCTTCCCCCAGAGCAACTGCACGAGAAACTTCCCGGCATCTCGGAGAGCGCCCACATTTTTGCGGGTGTGGACGTGACGAAGGAGTCGATTCCTGTTGTGCCCACAGTGCACTACTCCATGGGCGGTGTTCCAACGCTGTGGACTGGCGAAGTTGTCAGCCCTCGAAACAGTGACGATGACGCCATAGTTCCCGGGCTTTTGGCGGCTGGCGAGTGCGCTTGTGCGAGCGTGCATGGTGCAAATCGTCTGGGTGCCAACTCTCTTCTTGACATTGTTGTATTTGGCAAGTCGTGCGCCAACACTGTCGTCTTTAACTTGACAAAGGAAGGACGTAAACAACAGGAGCTGCAGCCAAATGCCGGCGAGACTTCTATTGCCGACCTTGACCGTATTTTGCACAACAAAGGTGATATCCCTGTCGCGCGCATTAGGGAGCGCATGAAGGAGACTATGGCGCTTTACGCCGCCGTTTTCCGCACTGAGGAAAGTATGTTAAAGGGTCAGGCCATCATTGAGGAGTGCTACCGCGATTACTCCCATGTTTTTGTGCATGACAAGTCTCCTGTGTGGAACAGTAATCTTATTGAGGCACTTGAGCTGCGCAATTTGCTAACTAACGCGCTGCTGACAATCACAAGTGCCGTTGTGCGGCGGGAGTCCCGCGGTGCGCATGCCCGCGATGATTATCCAGAGCGCGATGATCACAACTGGATGAAACACACGCTTTCTTATCTTGATGACCAAAACGGCAAAGTGCGTCTTGCCTATCGCCGCGTGCATGACGAGATGTTGACAAATGAACTAGAAAGCATTCCTCCTGCTAAACGTGTGTACTAGTAAATTATTTGTTGTTGTTGTTGTTGTTTTTGGGGGGAATACTTTTTGAGTGTGTGTAAAGCCGTGAAAAGTATTTGTCTTTTTGCTTGTTTTTGTCATGAAAGGATTTTTGGAGGGTAACCGACCCCCATACATCTACCACCTGAAAAAAACAAAATCTAGGAAAAAGTTGGTAAATTTGATAAAGAATATTCTGTTGGTCAAACACGTTAAAAAAAAAAAAAAAAAAAAAGAGAACTTTAAATTTTTTTTTGTTAGGTAGTCTTTCTTTTATGTGTGTATAAAAAGAATTATTTTGCTGTTTAAATGCCCTGAGTGCACTGTTGTATTTTTTGATTCAACATGGTGAAAAAAAAAGGATATGTATATATATATATGTGTGCGTGTGCGTATGTGTTTTTCTCTTCTTTTTTTTTTTTTCTTGCGGTTTTTATGTTTTTGTGATGTGGGGTGATGCCGAGAAAGTCAAAGGAAAACCATGTCTCTTGATGTATTTAAGTGCTTTTCCCAGAAAGTTTTTTTCTTGACGGGAGGAAGTGGCTTTATGGGCAAAGTGCTTCTTTATAAATTAATGAAGGAGTTTCCAGATCTAAAGGCAATTTATATATTAATCCGTGGGAAAAACTTACGCAAGTTGAACCGTTATCTTACACCGCGGGAACGTCTTCAAGAGGAGGTGTTAAGTTCACCCTGTTTCGATCCTCTTCGAGAAACAATGGGTGATGATGCTTTTAAGGCGTTCTGTTCACGTATAATTGCCGTGGAGGGAAACATTACTGATGATCGTCTTGGTCTTGGTGATGATGACTGTCAAAAACTTCTAAATTCTGTCAATTTTATTGTTCATATGGCTGCAACAGTCAGCTTTGATGAGCGATTAGATATTGCTGTAATGACTAATACACTGGGCCCTCTTCGAGTACTTGCGTTAGCAAAGGAATGCCATAAACTGGAGGCTATGGTTCACGTATCAACATGTTATGTTAACTATAACCTCAAAGGAAAGAGTGTGGAGGAGCGTCTTTATCCGTTGCCGTTTGATCCAGAGGCGATGTGCAAAAGTATCCTTGCGTTGCATAATAACGAGGTGGATAGCTTTAGCGCCCAAATTCTAAAGAAATACGGTTATCCAAATACGTACACTCTTACAAAATCAATGGGGGAGCATCTGATTTCGTTTTATAGAGGTAACTGCCCTGTAGCTATTGTCCGACCATCCATTGTGGGGTGCAGCTACAAGGAGCCGTTTCCAGGATGGGTAGATGTTCTCACAGCAGCTGGTGGACTGATATTGACAGGCGGATTGGGTATTGTTCGGGAGATTTTATGTCGCCCTGATGCAGTTGCTGATATTGTTCCAGTAGATTTTGTGGTGAACACAATCATCAAGGCTTTATTTAGGACCAAAAATTCTTTTAAAAACCAGCGTGCTAAAATAAAGGCGACGGAACAACTACATCAAGGTCATATTGGGAATGGAATACCTATTTGCGCAGAAAAGCGGTCTTTAGTGACGACCACCGCCGCACAAGAAGAACCAAAAGAACAACAACAGCAGCTGCAGCAGGCTTCTTTGCCCACAAAGTCTGTTTTGGCAGCCAGCTTCGCTCCCGCCGACTCACATGTCGCAGAGTCTCTGGTTGTCTATCAGGCCGCCACCTCATCCTCGATGAATTGCCTCACGTGGGGTCGCCTTAATGATGCGTTGCGCTGCTATTGGGGTTCAAACAAACGCCACCCCAAAGCCATTGGCCCCATGACTACTTGCCTGATTGCATCCAGGGTTCTGCACTCGTTGTTATTTACGCTACGTCGTGAGTTGCCATACCAACTGCTCTGTCTTGTGGCAAACCTTCCTCCGCCGTTTGGGTCAGAAGAAAACAGGAAACTCATAAGGAAGCTTGGTAGGGCCACTTTTCGAGCGAAAGATATGAACAGGCAATTTCACCCATTCACGTTGCATGACTGGGTATTTATGGTGGCAAACACCAAATCACTAGACGAAGGCCTTGACGAAAAAACCCGTTCGATATTTTGTTTTGACACGTATGTGATCAACTGGTGGTTCTATTCTCAGGCGTACTCACATGGCTTACTCAAGTATGTCTTGCGGGATACTGGTGATTTTAAGCTTCCAGAACAACCGGTCACCGCAACTGAAGTTTTTAAGAGGGCATCCTCGCTTTAGGCTTCCAACCCAAATATCCAACATAAATGTTTATATATATATATAATATCTGTTTCTTTATATTTAAAATATTTTTTTGCGAATACGCCAAGACGAAAAAAAAAATAATAATAAAACTTTTTTGTTAGTCATAAATAAATTCTTGGCTCCATTTTGTTAGTTACTGACGAAAATCCCTCTGCCTCACCTAGCTTTGTTTAAACAAATGATGTAATAATGATAATCAACATATGTTTATCAAGAGAGTGGGTAGTAAACTGTCCACCCAACACCGTGGGTCGACATTTGCGGCAACTTTGTTGTCACTAAACCCATGCGTTTTACCTAACCAATATTTTGATCTGTATCTCTGTATCTCTGTTTCTTTTTTTCGTTTTTGTTTTTAAAACAACAGGCGCATATTAGTTAGGACATGGACGTGTTTGGGGAAGTTAAGGATTACGTCCTTCAAATATGAATTAATGTCACCAAAGACGCACAACCAGGCTCCCATAGTGTAGCGGTTATCACCTCGGACTCTGAATCCGATAACCCTGGTTCGAGTCCAGGTGGGAGCAGTTTTTCTTTCTGCCAAAAAGTTGTATTTTTTTTTTTTTTTTTTTTTTTTTTTTTTTGCCGCGCGCATGGTGCTGAGGTGCCCGAGTTGGTCAAAGGGGTAAGACTTAAGATCTTATGTTGTATGCTTCGTGGGTTCGAACCCCACCCTCAGCACTTTTTTGCCTTTGATTTTTAAGGCCGCTAATATTAGAGGGGGGGGGGGGGGGGGGGCGCAGGGAAACCGGAAAAAAAAAACCAAAAAAGGGGGGGGGGGGGGGGGCCTAATTTTGCACCCCTTCGTGTGTTTGG
>JAWVMR010000253.1:28311-40289 GCA_036321205.1 Trypanosoma caninum | reverse complement strand
CCCCCCCCCCCCCCCCCCCCCCCCCCCCCCCCCCCCCCAAAAAAAAAAAAAAAAAAAAAAAAAAAAAAACTGTAATATTATGCTTTAGAAACATCACAAATGCAGTCAAACGGTGTGGTGCCACACACAGAGTACGACAGCACGGGCATTGCTGTACCTCGAAGCAACGCCGCCAACAAAGGGCGACTAGTCACGTCCACCAATTGTAATAGCGGTTCGGCTTTTCCCCTTTTGCTTTTTTTTTTGTCGCAGTATTTTTCTTCGTTTTTGCTTTGTAAATTCGGCTCCATCACTGGAAAAGCACCGTATCGCCTAGAAAGAACAGTCGCAGCCGACGCTGGTATAAGAACGGCCACTTTTAGCCGTGTGTCGCCGTTGACGGCAACAACAATGCGACGCAGCAGTGGAACAAACAACTTTTGCCATTCCACATCACCAACCACCGCATCCCCATCAGCTGCAAGTCTGTCACTGGCGACAATAGCATTATGCCAGTCGTCATTCAGAGCATCCCATAGCTCCTTAAAAACAAAACATGGAAGTGGTACTTTACCGACATCCCCTTTTTCTGACAGCCACTGCTCAAAATGATCACGGGCCACACGCACCCAACACCCACCAACAACTACCACAGCTTTAAATTCCCCATCAGTCTCTGCCAAAACATCAAAAAAAGCGTAAAAATGACACCGTGCCATACTCGCTAGTTGCGCTGGATGGACGGACTGAACAAAAGGCGATGTTTGCACGTCAAAAAAAGGCGATGCCATAACCACAACATCACCACCGCCCTGGAGACGACAGGCATGAAGCAACAGCACAAATAAACGATAAAAATGCTCATAAAGACGAGCCGTGAAGCTTATTTGTCCCGTCTGCCGTGCAGACATGTGGTCCACATTTGATGGCTGCAGTAAATACTCCACCTCCTCAAGAAACATTCCATCAAAAGATGCACCAAGAGCCGCAATAATTGATGGAATGCCATCGTATTCTGTTGTTTCAACCTTCTTGTCAGTTGGTTGCCATGGTAGCAATGATAACTGAAATGAGTGCACAATGTGATCAACTACTCGGTAAGGGGCAAGCTGAAGCACCCTTTCTAACCCATTCATGAGGTCCTCGGATGAAACACCCCACAATCCCTCATCCGCACTTGCGTAAACCGCTCGCAGTCCCTCCACACCCGCACGCCATTCGTTTCCAAGCTGCAAAAGATATGCCTCGTACCTACTCATGAATGACTGCGTTGCCGTCACCTTGCTCAACAAATTCTGCAGCACCTTCGTGGTGTATGCCGAGCCAACAACATCCTCCACAACGTCCGTAAGACTAAGGAGAAACCTCAGCGATGACTCCCGCAGCTTCAATTGCTCCCGCGCAATTTTTAGCCCCTCATCGGTGCCTACAAGACACATTGGTACATACGGAAAAAAACAATTAAGCAAAAAACAGTACTGAGGCTCACAAAACATTTGCTCAAACTCATAATATAGACGCCCAGGCAGCACATCGCTTGTAACTACCTGCATTGAACCCAGTGTCTTCTGCAAAAAATGGTCTTCTCGCTCTTTTAGCCGCAATAATGGGCGCCCAAGTACATTTGCCAGTTTCAACTCAGCCAACTCCATTTGCAGCGCTGAAGCTAAGCATTCACTACCAGCTGTTGATGGCACACCCCAAAAAAGATGCGCAAGTAAATTGTGAAATTCCCGCAACCTATTCTTTGCTTCCACCCCCGCTGACATAAGGCAAGAAATGGATAACAAAGTAATAAATTCCTCCTCTTCACGCGGTCTGTATCTATCTATATCTAAGCAACAGTCCTGCAACGCCGCCAACAAAAGAGTCTCATTAGTTTCCTCATATTTTCCCTTTTCTAGCTCGTAAACTGGAAGCCAAAGTACTTTTAAAATATCACACGCAAAACGCATATTCATTGAGCGAGCTGGCGCACAGTACACCGCAGTTGCTTCATCCACAATTTGCAGTCCATCATTTGTCACAGCATAAATATTACTGTTTTTGCTACCAGCTGCATCTGCCATAACAGTGCACCTGATTCACACAACTCCCAAACTCACCACACTTTATCAAAAAAAAAAAAAAAAAAAAAAAATTCCTTTAACTTTTTTAAAATTTATAACATTTTCTTTTCAGTAAGCAATAATAAAAAGAGAGCCCTCAGCAACAAGAAAATAATTTTCAAAAAAATATTGTTATCAAAGAGGTGCTTTACCAGTCAAATGTAAATGTATAGATATCGATATAACCAACAAGCACATTCTACCCAACACTAAACTCCTCTCCATTCAACAACACAATCGATAACACAAACAAGATATACGTGCATATTATGCAGGTTTTTTTTTGTTTTTTTTTTTTTTTTTTTTCTTTTTTTAATAAAAAAAAACATATACTATAGCTTTGTGACACTAAACAGTAAAAAAAAATAGAAAAAGACCAAAACACACACTTTTTTTCTTTTTTTTTTTTTTTTTACTTAAACATTAGTTTAATCGATTCTCTTTCTGCTACCACTTGGTGCATAGTCGCCCCACAAACTCTATTGTCATTATTTATATGCATATATATATATATATATAGATAGATAGATAAATTAAATAGATAAAGATATTTTTGTGCATATAAAAAAAAAAAGTTGCTTTGTTCTGTTTTGCTTTAAATGTAAAAAAATAAAAAATAAAAATTTTTCAAAAAAATTTTGCCGCAGCCCCCTATATATATTTTATGCGGATATGCAGTGGGCCACAAATTGTGCAAAAACAGCGTTCTCAGCCCGCACTGTCACGTTTGCTGTGCTAGAATCCACAATTGCAGTGTGGCACAACAACATCCGCTCCGTGCCGAGTAACAGCGCCGCCGCAATGATCTCGCCGCGTATCACCTCCACCACTCGCAACGATGCCCGTTCCATCAATGTCTGTTGAATATATTGCGCTGTTAATGGCGTGGCGCACCTCAACTGTGTTTTGCACTCCGCGCCAAGAGCCAGCCATGCCTCTCCAAATTGCTGCGTCGTCATCTGCCCCGGGGGTCGCAAGAAGTTGTTGGCGCGCAGCTCCATCGACCGGGTCGCGCGCTGCGGATCACCCACGACGGGGCTGCGATATTTGGCGTCCACCTCCAGCAGGCCGCCGCTGGGGAACGCCGTCAGCGTGAGCCGCAGCCCAACCTCCACTGACTGGTTCGCCGCCAGCGCCGCCAGCTGTATCACCCCGCCGGTGCCCACAGCGCCTGATGCCGGGCACGAGACCACAGAAAGAGCGCAGTTTTGGGGTGCTCTTGCGGCAAGAGTGAGGTCTTCTACCGCCGACTTCCCAAAAATCCGCACGGTAATCCCTATTGCCGCCAGCTCCCTTACAAGCTCTATGTGAATAGAAATCACGGAGACAGATGAGCCATTCGTGGAAAAAGTCTTTTCGGGTGTCAAAAATGATATCTCTTTAGCACCGGTACAACGCTGTTTGTCTGTTCTTTTCCTTCCCCCACCACAAAAAATATCATTTAAAAACTTCTCCTTCTTGCTTGATTTTATGGCACCGCGTGACTGGGGCAAGGAAGACGACAGTGAAGGCGTAAATGACCCCACTGAGTGCAAAACAGTGCCATCAGCAAATTTTTCCCCTAATGTCGTCTTTAATGCGGCTGTGGAATCTTCCACGGCAACTTGCTGATCTACATCAACCTTTTCTGCTTCCTCCTCTAGATTTTTTGGCCCCCACAGTTTCACAGTCGGACGAATAATAAAAGCATTAACATCCTCTTCTTGAAGGCTTCTCGCATCAAGCTCCTTTTCATTTACAACATTCGCATCTTGCAGTTTGTACGCATTAGTTCGAAGTGATTCTTCTTTTTTTTCTCCAAAATGTACCATCCGCTTTATGTACGGCCTTGCACCTTCTATCAATGCCTCTTGCACAATAGGATCCAAAAAAGCCATTGACTCATCTACATCAATGTCCTCACAACAACCGTCCAATGGAAGAACCTTTTTCATAAGAACAGGTTGCTTTACAAGCTCAATAAATTCGTGACAACGTTGTTGTACATTCGCACTACGGCTGGCCCTAAAACGAAGAACAAGTTCCTCAACGTTCTGAGGCATTACACCAATTTGGGCAACAATCTTCATCATTGCCATAAGTATCCACACTTGGCTGGATGCACACTCCACCCGTTCCAGTGTATCACACAGACAATCCAGTACCATTGTGTGACTTATTCGCCTAGTCAAAAAGCTGTACTCCCCAATAACCCACGCAGCGACGCGACAAAAAGCATCAGGTAACTTCTTCTGAGCACCCTCAAGAAGTTCAAAGTATGTTTCCACGCAAAAAATACGAAAGTCCTTGTCTTTCTGTTCGTTATCCTCAGCATCCCTTCCATCACCCTCAACAATAAGCTTAAGTATTCCTTGAATTGTTGACTGTGAAACATGCTCAGCAGCATTCAATAATACCTTATTCATTGTATCAATGTACCACATAACCCCAGGACTAAATTGGTCAACTAGTTCGCAGATTCTGTTGGTAAGATCTTGTCTAAAATACCTGTCCGTTGTCTGCTTTAATGATTTCACTAGTCTAGATATAACAGCGTCAACATTATTCTCATTACACATAGAAACAAGAAACATTAGAGTTTTTCGGCGGATCGTCTCATCAGCGTCCTCCAAACAGGTCATCACAATCTGTTGATGTTCACGAGCGTACTTTTGATCAACTTGAACAATCTGTGAAAGTGCTTGTATTCCAACAAAACGCAAATTGGAATTCTTTCCTGAAAAAAATTTCCCAATGGCTTCAGCAGCAAGCTCTAAAAGAGATGCACTGATGGGAATTTTCGCAATGGCATTGATAGCCTCAGCTATCACAGCGTAACCAATGTTAAGACCATTGTCAGCTCTTTTTATAACTTCAACAAATGTTTCCTCACACATACGCGCAAGAGATGGATCGTCGCCAACAAGCATAGCAAGAATATGCATAATCTTAATTTGCAACCATGGCGCAGAAACACGGTGATAATCATAGTCACGTGAAAGTCGGTGTTCATTTATTTGCTTAAGAATGGAAACAAATACCGGAACAAGATCCCGTTGCGAAAATTGATCAACGTAAACCAAATCCAAAAAAAACGAGAGAGTCGCACCCATCACAGAAGGGTCACAATCACATAATGTCTGTCGAAAAGCATTAATATCCCCAACAAGGCCGCCCGACTTTCTGTAGAATGCCTGCAGCGTCCAAACAGCCTTCTTACGCACATGTGGATTGGAGTGAGTCAGTAGGCCCACCACATCAGCGTTTATGGTACCTATCAACTCGTGCCGCACCATTTTTGATGCCGCTGTCAGCGCCGCCGCAATTTCAAGAAAGTTAGAAGATTTCATGTCACGTTGAAGATTTGAAACAATAAGGTACATGAGGTCGTGGTCCGGCCCCACAGTAAGCCATGTGCCAAGATAGCCGGTTCGCTTAAACAAAAGATTCTGACTTGATGAAAGGTTTACGCAGTGGATGTGTGCAAACTCGGCGGAAATCCCAAGCATTTCAGCATAAAAAGCACGCACAACATACTCGTTCAATTTTTTTTTGTTAATTTTATTCGTAGAAAAGGCTTTTTTAAGCTCAGCAAGGTCTTTCATAACAATCGCATCTTCCTCCTGCTTTGATTTTGCCTCACCAATGCGGCGAATGTAGTCAAAAAAACCCTGCGAGTGACCTTGCTGCTTCTGTGCCTTGTACAACTTCGACATAAGGCAAACAAATAATACACGAAAAAAGTGTCAAACAAAACCCTAAAATCCTACAAAATCCTTTTTTTTTTTTTTTTGTTTTTTTTTTTTAATAAAAATAATAATAATAATAATAATAATAATATAATTTGCTTTTTTAAAATGTGATACTCAACATAACAGTTTAAAACCAAATCTACTAATAATAATAATAAGGATAATATATGTATGTATATATTTATCCACTTAAAAGCAAAAAAAAAATAACTTAAGAGAATCAAGTACAAAGTAAACCAACTCAATATATTTGAATTATTAAACACGAAGCGCATAACGTTCAAATTTTTATAATAATAAACTTGGCTTAGAAACAATATCAAATGTATGTATGTATATATAATAATAATAATAATAATAATAATAATAATAATAATAATAATAATAATAATAATAATAATAATCAGTTTTTTCCGTTCTTTTTTCCGTTCTCTTTTTTTTTTTTTTTTTTGTGTGTGTACATTCCCAAGTTACCTTTAGCAGGTAAACCCAATAAAAATAACACTGATGATAATAATAAATGCTTAATTAACCTTGCTCATGTGGCCGCAGCTATGATTCCTAACCTTTATTTTTCTCCCGCTTTCTCTGCACATCCTGTTTGCCCTTTGTTTTTCTCCGCTGCTGCTTCCGTAAAACTCGCACGGATGAGGTTTGCCGTGTTCTCAATCACCCCGGCGATATCCTCCACCGACGCCATACCGCCCACCCCGACGTCGCCGCACGCCAGTCGCTTCTTCACAGGCTGCACAACCTGAAACATCGCCTCCGCCAGCGTCGCGGGGGGCGCCCCTTCAGACGGCGCGTTAAGAGAACCCGCAGGGGGTGTGACGCCATACCACCCGCGCAGAGTCTCGAGCTGCCAAGCCGTCACCGGATGCGTCCACATCGAGGTGTTCATCGCAGGGCACAAAATCACGGGCTTCTGCTTCACCTCCCACGCCCGCATAACGCAGGTGACAAGGTTGTCGCACAGCCCATTTGCCAGCTTTGCAAGACTGTTAGCGTCTAGCGGCGCAATGACAACAAGGTGGGCCCAGCGCCGCAACTCAATGTGCATCACGGCATCGTTCATCTCCTGCCACTCCCGCCACTCGTCGTCATCTGTGAGAATGTGATTCAAACAAACATCATTGCTGGATTTTTGCATTCGCGACAAAAAATGAAACGCCGACTTTGTAGCTGCTATACGAATACGATAATATTCGCCAGAGAGTTGATCCAACAATAACCCCACTTTCACAGCAGCGATGCTCCCAGTCACCAAAAGCAAAACGTTTATTGGTGTTTTGGCCACAGACATTGTCAAAGTAACTAACAAGTGTCACAAGTTAAAACAACGCTATACGATACTTTATTTTTTTTTTTTTTTTTTTGGTTTTGCTTTGTTTTTAATTTCCCAAGCAACCTTCGCCAACAGCACTACCACTATACGTTTTAATTTATTGTAAGATATTTCTGAAACAAAAAGCCACCAATACACAATTAAAATATATCGCCTACATCAGCAATAGACGTAAAAAATATGTAATATATACTTTATACAAACACAGAAATATATTTTGCAAAAATATAAAGATTTTTGAAAATAAAATAAAACCACAAACTCAAACAAAAAAAAAAGCATAAAATATGTCTCGTTTTGTTTGTACAGTCTCTCTTTTTTTTTTTTTTTTTTTGATGGTGAGGGGGTGAAAAAAGAAGAAAAGGAAGAGGAAGAAGAAGAGAGGTAAATGTTGTTGCTCTTGTTGTTTAACAAAGAATATAATATACAAAAAAAAAATATATATATATATATATATATATACTTCTTTTGTTCCCTCTTCTTATAAACAAAAACAGACCTTAAAATATGTCCTGCCTGCTTCCCCTTCTTATTGCCTCAATAAGCTCCTCAATATCATCATACTCTGCACATAGTTGCTCCATTTCAGAAGGACTAAAGCAAATTTCCTCGTCGCTAGCCCATTGCAGTACTTCTTCAAGAGACTTAAGTCGCTCATCTGTAGCCACATCAATCCCATAATAATGACTTACCATCTGCATCGCAAATTTCTTGGTAAACTTCCCCATGTGTAGCCGCATTGTTATAAAGCCTGGTTTAAGAAAAACACTATTTAAACGTTCTACGTGGTTCGTGGTTATGACGACAATTCGCTTAGGAGAATTAAGTATTCCACCAAAGGCATCAAGCAATCCTTTTGCACTAAGAGAATCATTGGTTATTGAAAAAATAGATTTTTCAGCTTTACTGTTCTTTGTTTTATTAGATTCCTTTTTTGCCAACATAAAATCAGCGGTAGCATCTGCATCCTCTAAAAGGTAAATAACCTTATCTGCCCTAAGCGATATCCTAGAATGTGAATGCCCGCTCTCTATCTCAAAAAACTGATCATGCATGGAGGCAATAAGCTCACGATTTGTCCGTACCTGACCAAGAGGAATAGAAAAAATATGTCTGCCCGTGTATTGTGCAATTGCTTTTAAAAGACTTGTCTTTCCAGTCCCCGGGGGACCGTGAAGCAGCAATGTAATTTTGTGCGGAAACCCTGGCACGGCAAACTTACCGGTTTTGTTCTGAAACTGATCAATCAATTCAATTAGTTTTTCTTTTTCCGGAAAAAACAAAGATTTAAACGACTTCATTTCATAAAGTGGGTAACGTGCCACCCTCATTAAAGTAGTTTCACCTCGCATTTCACTGTGATCACAAGTTTTCATGGGCTGATACAGATAGCGCTGTGTGTTCAGCGACTTTTCCTTGCCCTTTACATACCACTCAAAAGCCGTCTTAACAAACGTCAGCGATCGATCACTCACGTCTCTATGTTCTGCGGGTTTTTCTGTTATTACAATCTCCCGCATAATGGTTTTTGTCAGCATCTTCCCCTTCTGTTGAACCTCAGATTCATTAGCTTTTCTCACATCTTTTTTCTCATCCCTTGCGTCTTCAGACTCCAGCGTCTGAAAAAAAATTCCTTTGCCTATTTTTACCTTTTCCTTCAACGGTCGACTAATAAGTTTAAATTCATTTTGAAGAATCTGCGCAAGATTCCTTGACCCCTTTTTGTTGTTATGAGACGTCATAGTGTAAATAAACTCCCCATTCGAGTAGAAAGGCTTGACTTTGTTGTTGACATAGTGCTCAATAGCCTCCTGCAAAACAGATCCCTCAGTCAAATCCACAGCGCGGTGATATTTGTCTGTTAGTCCGTGCTGAATTCTCATTTCTGCAACCTTTGGAACAAAGTGCTGCATAGCCTTTTTTATAATAAGAGGCCAAGTAACAGAAAAAAATCTAGCCACAGCATTTGAAATAATAGGAATGATTATAGCAATTAGTAGATCAATAAAACTATTGCCCGTGCGCCATGCAGACATAAAGTTAAGATTTAGCAACGATGCGTAAGCGTCCATCGTTTTATTCTTACTCCTTAAATTTACTCCAAGATATATATATATTAGATATGGATATGGTTATAGATAATTATTTATAATGCTTTCAATACGCCTCGTCCACACCCCACCCCGCCCCCCACCCCCTAACCTTCCTTCGCTTTTCCGCAGGTTTGTGACAGATAAACTATTCTTCTTTTTCCTTCTTTTTCTTTTTTTTATTAACCTCTTCTTGTCTACACACACAAACACACACATACAAGAAAAAATATATATATATAAAGATATATATAAATAGAGAAGCAAACACAATATCTCGCGTTTGCAAGCAAAAGTAATCCAAAAGATATATATATAGATATAAACCACAAACGTAAAAAATAAAAATAAACGACAAATAAAATGCAAAAAGTGAGGAGTATTATAAACTCAACCTCTGAAAAACCCAGAATCACTCACTATACTCCTCAATCTCTTCACCGTCAGGCAATAGCGGCAACGAGCAGTTGCTGTCAGAAGCAGCGACACGCAACTTCCCATCACCATCATCGTCATCATCGTCACAATCGTAGCAACAATAATTATCATCAAAACTTTTACCATTGTGATTGTTGTTCGTGGCAACAAAAAAACACTCAGCTCGCACCGGAGGTTTCTCAGACAAGCCACTGCAAAGTATATTGTACCGCAGTAAAGAACATCGTCGCTTTTGTGCCAAAGGCTCCTTTGCCGTGTCAAAAAAAAGCAACGTCTTCTTTGGACCTGACTGTTTTAAAAAGCCCTTGACATGTTGGCCATTTGACACCGGCCTTGTCGATTTACAAGCGACACCACCCCTACCCATCAGGCCAGGAGAATCAAGCACAATAAGCCTGGCGTATGGAAAATAGTCTAACATTGTGGCATCCAACGATGAACATCTGTTAACCAACGCAGGAAGACATTCGCGCACAATATCTGCATTAGAACCACGCAGTACATCAGCACCATTACTCGATGCGCTTAACTCAAGCCGCCGCAAAAACTCTTGACGCCACCCCGATTCGTCGCCATAAACGTCACATTCCCCCACCCTTACTCGCTCAACAGTTTGCCCATTGCATTCATCATTGCCACGAGCACGTTTTCGCGTCGGCACTATTTCCCGCAGGCGCGGATACGCCAAAGGCCAGTACGGTGGTGGCAGCTGCGAAAAAAATTTGCTAGGAATATAAACATCTTTATGAAAAACTGTGTAACTTTTTCCAAACACTATCAAAGACATAAAATCCAGCCCAAGTGCCTCAGCACCGTCGGCTTCACATTCTGTGGTAAACCCCGCGATGTGTAGCGACACCCCAAGTCGTCTCCATTTGCCAAACACCTCTGCAGCCCGCATCGCGTCAGCAGCACTAGCCGCGGCCGCACAGGCAGCGTAGGCGTCCATCTGCGTTAGGCAAAAGTATGAATGCATGTTATTTGCCAGGTATGCTAGCAACTTGTCAGGGTCCACGGTAAGCTCCTCAGTAAGAGAAAGTAGAGAATATTTTTGTGTAAGAATGCGTGCGGTAGCGTGGGCAACATCAAGATACTCATCACGAAAAAGTGCGGGCACACCAGAATGCTCCTCAGTTTCATTTTCCATAGGATGTAATACCACTTGTGACGCAGTGGTGGCCTCCACTGGTATCTTGCTACTACCACCCTGTGCATCACTATTTTCACCATCATCATCATCATCAACAAACAGGCTCATCAATTTTTTTTGTTTTTTAGTGCTTGACGGCTGTCGCTTTTTCCTCCGTGGTTTAGTTGAACTAGCCAGAAATGATGATTGTGACAACCCACTCCGCAAAACCGCCCCGCCAATAAGCTGCCATTGCACCTGAATCAACGCCTGGCGAATGTCCCCATGGCTCTGTTCGCACAAAAACTTAACCTCTTCATCGGACAGGTAGCCACTCAAGCCACAAGTCCGTCGCAGTCGCTCCATACGCAAAATATCTTTAATGCGAGCTGCCATGTTACGTGGGGTAAGTGGGGTGCAGTGAAATAACTGGACAGAAGGATGTGAGAGAATGCTTGAAGGAAGCAACTTCTTTAGCGCAACCTTGTCACTGTGTGTGTCGTGCGTTGTGAGAACAAAAAGCACCAGGTTGCAGTTAAAAGAAAGCACGGAATCGGCAATAACATCAGCAGCGCACTCACCACTGGCGCACCTTCCCAAAAATATGGTGCGCCTCCATTTGTTGTAATGATCAAGAAAGCGAAGTGTGTAGGCATGAAAAGAAGAAGACGGTGACTCGCCGTAAAGTTTTACAACGCGGGCCACAGTGCGTTTGTGTCGCTCCTCCTCATGCACCTGAAGTTGTTGAGAATCACTACAGCTCGGCACTCCAAAGCCTTTTTGTTCTGTAAATGTACCCATAAGAAATTTGTAGTACTGCTGCGGTGTGACCTCACATGAATGCAAAACGTCGACCAACAGAGGCCCACCAGACCCATCGTGTTGCTCCCGCAACATTGCGGCAACAGAGGAAAGTTTGGCGGAGCCAGTTGGGCCGTAAAGCAAAATGATACCTGACTGTCGCACGCCTTTCTGTATGTTAGACACAAGCTGAAGAAATGAAACTTTTTTCTGACGGCTCCATACAACAGACGCGGTGTCTTCAGGAGCATACACTTCGTGTAACATTCCTTCTTCCCACCCCATCCACAGCCCGATATATATATATATATAAAAAAAAAAAAAAAAAAAAAAAAAAAAAAAAAAAAAAAAAAAAAA
>JAWVMR010000253.1:13805-26578 GCA_036321205.1 Trypanosoma caninum | reverse complement strand
AAAAAAAATTTTTTTTAAAAAAATTTTTTAAAAAAAAAAAAAAAAAAAAAAAAAAAAAAAAAAAAAAAAAAAACACAATTTCATGTTTTTGTTTTTGTTTTTTATTACATCACACAGAGACACAGACGCACACACGTTCAGTTTATTGCGTACAATATTCTTTTCCATATTATTATTTTATACTTTACGAGCCTTCTTTTGTCCATTCTTCCATTCCTCCTTACCCTCATCCCACTTTTCATTATACCACCAAGCGTCCTTTGACGCCGCAGCTCTTTGCTGTAAAGAATGCTGCTCATCTTGTACTATTGGTTGCGATAAACTTTCTTTAACACCAGCACATTCCACCATTTGTCCAGTTTCCATATTAAATAAAGGTTGAAGTCCTACAGAAGACTCATTGTTGCTAGAAGCAAAAGAATTATCACGTCGCCGTTTTGCAACAACTGAACCAGTTCTTGGACTTTCGTCCGCACGTCTGTTCCTTGCTGGCACAGGAACAGCTAACTCCCGTTCCTTGTGTTTGCTCCATGCAAGAAACGCTTGCATGACAATTTTAAAAAAACTCTTGTCACGTACCGCAACCATAATAAAACGCTCAGCATATTCACTTGGGGTAAAAAGAGGACTTACACGGTTGCTAGGAAGCTTAAAAGCGCCAGATTCTATGTCTTTTGGATTGTAAAACGTTACGTGGTTTATTGGATCATCTGGGACACCATGTTTATTTTTGCTTCCAAATGTAATATCGATAAATGAAACAATCAGAGTACTCTTAATTTCATCCAATAATTTTAAATCGTTTCCACAACTTGCTGTACAAAATTTTAAGATTTCATATTCTATGTCATCTCTTTTCACCGTTCCGTGAGAGCAAGAAAACATTTTCATGCCAACAACAGAGTATAAATCACGGTAGTTAATGCGTCTAATGATAGACCGTGCCTTCTCAAGTCGCGGATCAACAGAGGCGGCAATTGCGTCAAAAATCCAGTCACCAAGTTGACAAAAACCCTCTTCATCATCTATACAGTCTGATATTCGTACAAAATTACCATTTTTGCCACGAACTTTGAAGTATGGGTCTGCCTCGTAAAGAACATCGGCGACCATAAAATCCATGATCTTTACTACACGATGTTGATATGCGTGTTTGTGCAACTTGGCCCTTATATTAAAAATATCTCCCAAAGAAAGAGCCATTTTTTCTTCAAAACAAATTTGATATTCCTCTTCATAACACAAAACCTTACATGCCCCAAATAAACGAGGAATGTGAACACCAAGAGCAGCTCTACCGTGGCAGCCAAGCGAGTCACGCAAAAAGTAATCAAGTTTGTCAACATCCAAGCCGTTACGCTTGTTAGAAACAATATCCAGTAAAAACCTCTTTTGGGAGGACCTTCCAATGTTGGTAGGCCACGGTGATTGCGGTGAAAGTCCCTCAACACAGAGCTCTATAAAATTTGCATCCTCTCTTGAAAGTCCATAATCGGCAAGATTTATCTTGGAAATGAGACGTCGAATAAGACGTACAGACATCTGCTCGTGATTCCACAAACTGTAGCCATTTTCCTTTGCCCGAATGCGATTCACAACGGTTTCAAACAAGTGACTGAATGGGCCATGTCCAAGATCATGACATAATCCTGCAATAATAACACAAAGAATGTCTGATTTTGTTATCTCTAGCTCAGGCTGCCATTGTGCAATATGGTGCACCATCTCTGATGCTAAATGAGCAACGCCAATAGAGTGTTCAAAACGTGTGTGTGTTGCCCCAGGATAAAGAAAAACTGTCGTGCCAAGCTGCTTCAGTGAACGAAGACGTTGAAACTCTGGTGTGTCAATAAAGCGAAAGGCAATCATGGGGAGAAAAATATACTCGTACACTCGGTCTTGAATAAGCTTTCCAGGACCCTCGTGAAAACAACATTGAAAAGAAGCTGTGTGCAGATCCACAATGCGCTCCTCAGCAGTGCAACTAACAAGAGGACCGTCTGACAAAACATCCTCAGCATTATGATCTGACTCACACCTACCCTCGTTGCTTTGTCGATATTTCGTCAAAACAGATGGCGACATTTGGCCCCGCAAGAACTTCTCTGTGCAAACAGGCTGCGTCTGTGTTAAAGAACCAGAAAACTCGTCAGACAACTTTGTGCTGAATGCTGAATTCCCCACATTATTTTGCAACATTGGAAAGGGCAAAGTGGGACATGTTGTACTCGGTGCCCATTCTAAAATTTCATGCGTATTTTCTTTTTTCAAGCCTTTATCACCAAAATGATTAGCCACATTCTCTGACATGAGCACATACACTCCGTCGCAACGTAGCCGCACCGTACCGTCAGCGTCGGGGAATATGTACGCCCGCTCGCCGGAACCTTCACGAAGACCAGCGATGCCCTGCGGAAAAAGCACAAGCGCCTGACTGGAAGTCATCACACACGGCACTGGTCGACCATTAATGTAGGCCACTTCTTTCATTTTACTGCAAGAATAAAGCTCAATTAATTATTATTATTCATACTTTATACATAACAATATAAAAAAAAAAAAAAAAAAACATATACATGGAAATAAAAACAATAAGCAAAAATACAAAGTTCTTTTTTTATTTTTTTTATTTTAATGGAGGGGAGAAAAAAAGAGAAGAAAAGTATCTAAAAAAAAACGCTAATACATACATATATGCGTACTAATACCAAAAAAATATACTAAAAAAAAATATATATATATATATTTATCCACTAGACATATATATGTAGATATACATATATGTGTTATTTTTTTTCGTTCCGTCCGTAAACACGTAAAAAAGATTTTGTGCGACGGCATGTGCATGAAAAAAAAGATGACCAAGAACATACACACCTGTCGCTTTCTTTATTAGAAAGATCAACTTCTTCAAATATGTTGTTAAGTATGAAAGCCAGTCTGTAGCCGGCAAGCGCCACACGCGTCTCCGCAGTTATCTTACATTTGGCGATGTAGTCATCGCTAAGCGTAACGCCATCGTAGACCCCCGGATATGCAATTTTAACAGCGGCTGTGTAGCTCTCGTTTGCAATCACAAAAAAGTCTGTTTCACTTATTTGTCCGTCAGTAAAATTATAAGTTTTCTCCAAATAGTCTGCAAAATCATTCAGTTGTTTATATCTTTTTTCGTTCAGTGGTCGCTTCATGCGCTGCTGCGCTCCTTGACAAATTGAGTCCCACACTCCATGCAGGGTCATTTCAGTTCCGCGAAAATACACACTTTCTTTGCCACCAGAGTCACCATTTGGGTATGCCGAAGAAAACATCGTTACAGCATGCAAAGGCTGGTGAATATCACCAAAAAAGTGGACAAGGTTTGCAAGAGCAAAGTTAAGAATGTATGGGTGTTTGTAATGGCGCTTCAGTGTTGTTGTCAAACTTGTAATGATGTTTGCCACATTCTCATTTTCAATGCACGACCCTTTTGGAACAGTTGTGTTTCGCACGTACGGTGTGTCAATAAAATGCCACTCACGCATCACATTAAGGCCAAACGACTTTAAGTCGTCCGCCCAGCATGAACTTTGCACAAAATCAGGAGACTTTGGAAACGGTCCACTTGCACTGAGATTTGCGGACGCCTCTTCCACAAGCGCAAGAACGTCTGAGTTTAAGTGGCGCCGGGCAATTTCAGCAATCGCCATGTGCCCTTCGCACCACCACCCAGTCGCCCTCGGTGTAACAAAACATAAACCAGCAAGTATTGCGGCAATTATTAAAAATAAACATCTCTTTTCGATAAAGAACATGCCTCAAAAATAATAATAATAATAATAATAATAATAATAATAATAATAATAATAATAATAATATATATATATATATATATATATCTTTAAAAAAATAAACCAATGTATTAGTGCAACTAAAAAAAATATCTTTATAAATAAGATGGAATAAATAAAATACATAAAGAAACATGTAAAAAAAAAAAATATATATATATATATATATACAAAAATAAGTGGCCACCCCACTCCAAATAATAAAAAAAAAGCGCCATCGCCATGTAAATATGGCTGCTCCAAAAAAATATTTAAAACTTTAGCAAATCCAAAAAAAAAATTTTTTATATAAACAAACCATATATATATATATATATATATATATATATATATATATGGGTATAAAATAAAAAAACTAATAATAAATAAACTCGCAATTACATTTTTTTTTTTTTTTAATCCATCAACCAATATATATATATATATGTATATATATTATATATACTATTCACGATGAGTAATACCAAAAGTAGTTGCTGGTATAAAATTTTCATCATAAACAAGATTCATTTGCTGAAGCAAAATCCAAATTTTTGTGATACGAATAATGTCGATCTCGCTTTGCCCAATAAACCGTAGCTCTCCCTTAGTTAAATAAATAGCTCCTTTATCATTAACAGCCGGTAGGTGAATACCACGAAGAAGCTCATGTGCTTTTTTAGCATCATTGCCGCACTGTGCCAATGCATCCAATGTTCTCGACGCAAGACACAAGACACGTTTCTTCAGTGAAAGATATTGCGCTGGATAGATGTGGTTACTCTCACAAAGACTTGCCTCAAAACAGTTGAGACGCTCAAACTGATCCTCCTTTGTGATGTCGAGCTTCCCCCCCCACACCGGGTCCACACGCACCAGATTGGACAAACCGACAACCCACGCTTCAAAGTCGGGCATCGAGTCCGCCACAATATCAACAGTGCGACCACCACCTTTCAGTCCAATTGAAAAAGCGCGATAAAAAGAAGGATCTGTTGGCGGAACTGCGTTACGTTTCAAAACCCTGCTAAAAAAACCAAGCTGTATGCTACCAACCTCATCCAAGTCAACAGCGGAGTGATACACCCTATTCTTCGCATCAGGTTCTGCCCAGCGCAACATTTTCTGATTTTGTGCAACGGTGACCCAAAAAAATCGGCGATGTGGCTTCCCCGTGCGCCCGTGTTTCAACATAACAGTGCCACCACGCAGATACTTAATAAGGTCAATCACAAGCGTTGGAGAGTCGTACACACGCATTAAATAACTCTGATCTTTTCCACCGCACGTCTGCTGCCTTCCTTCACCAGTAAAGCCTGAATTGTCGCCAGCGACTGCTGTATTGTCGTCTCCCAGGAACCCGTCCTCATTGCTAGCAACAGTATTGTCTCTTGTATATACTGATTCAACACTATTTCCACGTTCCACCACCCCCTGTTTTCCCTGCGTGTTGTCACTTTTATTGCCATTACCAATATTATGCTCGTTGTTATCACTATGACTTTTGATAATATGATTGTTAGTTTCCTTCCCCATGTTCAGTTTTTTGTGCATTATCTCAGCTGTACCCCAACATTGATCTGTCTCCCTCTCCGCTAGTGGTTTATCTGCTTCTTCAAGGTCAGTCTGCCACTTGTCGCTGTTGAGAGAATGCCTGTCGCAATCCACATGCGAAACCCGTCTTCTTTTTTCACGGTTGTGAGAATTCTCCTCGTCACTTTCATCGGAGCTAAGAAAAGTTGTGTTGTGGTACGCGCTCGGCTCATTGGCATCAACACTGGCCACTGACGCCGTCAACAACGGAGGATACAATTTTTCCCCACCACGTAACAAACAACTAAGACCGTCAATGTCATTCCATGAGTAACCTTGGTCTTTACTAATTGTTCCGTTAGAGATGTCAACAGCGCGGTCAACAATAAAATCAATAATATCGTAAACTAAAGTTTCCTCAATAATTATCGCAGAACATAACATTTTGATGCGGCGAACTTGAGAGCGCTGTCGTTGGGTTGCGCCCAGTCTTTGTACATACGAATAATGTAATCCGTTAATTTCAGTTGCATGAGCACAAAAACAACTTAACAACATGTCAATTATCTCATCTTGAGCACTGCCAGTTTCTGCAGAGCCAGATTGAGGCTTCTTTTGCTCAGCATCTATAATGGCTTTTAGCTCCAAATCAATATCAATAGCCATTTTTTCGGTATTTTGCAATTCAGCTCTCATTTGCTCAACCTTTTCCTCCAGTTTTAAGCGTTGTTTCTTAATTTTTTTGGCCTCAGCAAGCCTTTCAGCATGCTCTTCATCGTGTTTTTTTTTTCGTTGCTTATTAGCTTTTTTCTCTTTTTTTACCTCATGAGCCACTAACTCATATTCCTCAATCATCTTATTCATCTTATCTGCATATGCCCGCAACATTTCTTCCTCTTTTGATATTATTTTAGCCTCTTGTTCCTTTAAAAACTCCTTTTCTTTTTGCGCCAAATTGCGACCCGCGTCCCTCTGCAGCGCGGCAACAGACGCACTACGCGCCTGCTCCACGCTGATGTTCCCCAGCCGCGCCACAGCAGAGAGACACTGCGGCTTGTGGTAAAACAACTCCCCAACAATACGCATCTCCGCCACGAGCACCTCCTGCTGGTGGAGAATTTTTAAAAAACGCTCCTCCTCCGCCAAGTCTGGGAACGTTGCCACCTTCCCGACCTTCAGATTCTTGACGCGATCGCAGAACCGTAGGGTCCCCTGCGACTCAAGCGCACTGCTGTACGGCGGAGAAATTTGCCCAATCAAAAGAAGCCGCGATGTCTTGTCAATAAACGATGGTTTAAGCAGCAATGTTAGTCGTGAATCACGAAAAGGAATATGTGAATTACCCATGTACATCGCATTAATTGTTGTTCCAAGAGCTGAGAGAGACTTGTTGATTGACTGTGCCTCCACCATCGCCTGCCCTTCCACACCCGATCGCTTCACACGCTCGCTACCCGCCAGATCCAAAAGTGTTACGCGGGACCGAACCAGTCCTTTAATCGTACCATTACAAAAAACGCCATTTTCATCAACAAGTTGATCCATTCTCGGAGGCTGTGAACAAACATCCTTTGAAACCTGAAAAATAGTAACAAAAAAAAGAGCGTGTGAGCGGGAACTGACGTCGTTCATTTTTGTCGATGCCACAGAGCGACTTGCGTTTGCCGCCTCAAATATCTGCAGAACATCATCCATCGTTTTTACCTCCAAAGTGTTGACACCTTGAATTAACGTTTCTTCAGGGGTTTCGCGAAGTTTTAATTTTTTACGCTTCGCAAGAAGATCCATTACATCATCAACATACAATTCCACTGCTGATAATAAAATAATAACATGCAACCTATCCTCCACATGCTTCTTGTACAAAAGTAAATCTTGAAAAACACGGGGAAATATACCAAATTTCTCGGTCAAATTTTGACCTTCCATAGAACCCAGAATAGTAAAAGTCTTGCCACTACCTGTTTGCCCATATGTTAAAATAGTAATATTACCGCCCTGTAGCGTGTAGTCAAGAAGCTCTTGTACAGACTCCTTATATATAGTACGTTGGTCATCATCTGCGTCAAAAACCTCGTCAAATTGAAACGCTGCAGGCATGCCAACTGCGTCCTCGTTATTAACAATAATCGTCCGTCCGTCGTCAGCCCTTCGGGCGCACAATGGTTCGTAACGCTCCTCCTGAAGCGCAGGACGAATGCGGACAACGACAGTAATCCGTTTATCCATCTTCAACACTTAGTCTGCAAATAAATAAATATAGATATAGATAAGTAATAATATATGTATCTGCGTGTATATGTACACCTTTGTATGTATACGTATATATCAAAGACTAGGTAACTTTTTTGCAGCCTAATGATGTATCTATAAATATTGATTAAAACAAAGACACAAATATAATATATATATATGCGTGTGTATTTATATAAAAAATAAACATGCTTATGTCAGGCCATTTTTTTTCTTTTTTTTTCTTTTCATTTTTTTTTTTTTTTGCTTGTAAACTCTCACGCACAAAGTCACAAACACACACACATCCCCCTCGCTCTTTCCATGATAATTCAAATCTAAAAAAATTAACAATAATATCTGAAAAAATAAAGCTTAAAACATAACACAGTAAAGTCAACTATCAGTCATAAAAAATAATAAAAACAAAAACAAAAAAAAGTAAAAAGTAAAAAACCAACCCCATGCGTAAACAAACCCCCTTCCCCCCCCCCCCCCCCCCCCAAAAAAAAAAAAAAAAAGAATAAACATATATATATATGTATATATGTATATATGATATTCCTTCCAACCCCTCAACAAAAATTCAATAAATATATTATTTAATTTATTCATTAAACAAAAAAAAAAAAAAAAAAATTAAAACACTGTTATGTTTTGCAGCTATTTTTTAGCTCCCGAATACGGGCTTCTGTTATATTCAGCTCATCCAAGTTAATCACAATTTCTGTTAACGCCAGGTTCTTTTTTTTGCAAACTAATATCACTTTAACACCACAAGAAGTCGTGTCGCTTATTTTCCCATGTAAACCCGCCTTCTGTGCAAATTTCGCGCTTATCCACATCGGCGACTTGTACTTCTTCACGCAAGCCAAAATCGCAAGTTGCACAACACTGTATAAAGACAAAAATGCGTCACCATACAGGCCAATGTACTCCGGTCTATATGCAATAACATCTAAAAGAGACTCCTGTTCACAAATAAACTTTGAATTAACCACAATAATTTTTTTTTCCTTGTTCCTTTTGTCTTCAGTTGTTTTTATCATACTTATCAATTCATCTGTCGGCAGCTCAACAGCAACTGCCAAATCATTCAACGACCATCCAGCCTTTGTAACAAGATTCAACTCCAGCCAAAGATTATTCTGTGATTTGTGGTATCTCTGTACATGATGAAAACAATAGTCTAATTCTTCACATTGATTAAATGTGTCCCTGTCACAAACAGCTTTTGAAGTTGGTTGATGTGTGACCGCCTTCACGTTATTCATCATCTCAAAAAACGCCTCGGCAAGTTTAAAAGAAAATTCCCATGAAACATAAAACACACCGTCCATTGTAAGACACTGTTGTTTTCGCCCAGGCATGCAACTAAGAGAATCAAAGCGTGAGGCATCAGTTGTCTGCTCTGCGTTGACAAACCACCCTGTGCCCTGTTTTACAAACAACGGGGAGGCGCGTGAAGAAAGCGAGACGCCCTTCCACCGCCGCTCAAGCCCAGAGACCTCCAGCCAGTAGGGGGAATGAAACAAAATAAAATCGTCATTCGCAGGCATTTTGTGAATAGCAGCATCAAACTCATTTACAATACTATTACCACCAGGTGTCCCGCAATTATGTAGTTTTGCGGTTTGTAAACTTCGTTGAAAACTTGCATTACGCAGTAGATCTGTCAGTGGCCAAATGATATCCCCAGACTCATCTAAAGGAATATTAAAAGAAGCACATGTGGCAGAATCAATCAAGGAACAAACAGACGTGTCGCTTGCGTTAATAAAACCCAAGCCAAAAACGTTAAAAATTCTATTCACGTTAATAAAAAAAGATCCGTTTTTTTTTTTATCAGCGCTCTGTCCATGTTCTTCTGCAAGCTGCGTGTCAATGACGCCGTGTTGACTGCTCCGCAAACCACTTAAAAGTTTGTTTTTCAAAAGCAAAGTGCTGTACAAAAAATACACAGCTCTTGTAGAAATCCAAAATGGTGATAATCCGCCTGCATGAATGTCATCACCCCACTCACGCATCTTGCGCATGGCCACCAACTCTAGCGCAGTTGGAAGAGCGGAGTTGCTTATCGAAAGACATCGCTGTTGAAAAGACATTTAAAGCACCCTCAACCTAAAAAAACACCCACCACCAAAATACGCACGCAGAAAAACGCACCACCAGCGGTAGTTTCTATTTATATGTATGCCAACAAAAAGCTTTAAAAAAAAAAATGGCAAATAAAATGTTTAAAAATAATAAGCTTTAAACCGCTAACTACATATATATAATATAATATAAAGTAGTTTTACAAACAATGCTCGTATATATGTGTGTATGTGTATTTTAAGCTAGACATTGGCCTGTTTCAAAGTTTTACACATAATATCTTCTGCTTCCAAACAATAAATCCCAAAATAAAATTAAAAAACCTAATAATAGTAAATATGTATATATAAGCGTATATGTTGCCTGCATCTGTCAAAAAGATCATGCAACGCTTAGTTACATAGACCCCACCCATCCACCATTTTTTTTGTTTTTTTTAAACTTTGTGTCTCCGCAAAAGCAACTCATTTTTTCGTTCCCCTACTCTCTTTTTACTCCGTGTCCTTTTGTGGCGTCACATGTAGTCATACACTCTTGCCTTTCCATCATCCCCTGCTGCCAACAGATGTGCAGGCATAGCAAAAATCTCGCGCACCGCAGTCCCCCCCGCCACAAGCTTATAGCAGCACCCACCAGAGATGGAGTCGTGCACAAGCAGCCACCCGTTGCCTCCACCAGATAAAACAAGTGGTCCAAATGTCTCTAAAGAGTAGATATAGTCGCGATGGTCTGTGAGACGGTGGAGCGTGGCAAAGTTCATGCGAGGGTCCAAGGTAAGAATGATCTTGTCTGCCCCAGCTGTGACAAAGTACGGTCTCTCGTCAATGGAGCGGATTGCACTGACAACACCGCCAGGATGCAGTGTGTCCTGAAATATTGGTTTGCTGCCGGTGCGGGCAAAGTCAACAACGGTCACGACGCCTCCCTGGTCGCCAATGGCGGACAGCAGCCCCACGCTAGTGTTAACGAGATGGCAGACGGAGCCAATCTGGCCCCGCTTTGTCGCCATCGTTGCTAGACAGTCACCGGTCTCAAGATCCCAGACCTTCGCTGTGCCCTGCCGGTCCCCCGAGAGCACCTGCGTCCCGCACCACGAAAACATCATCACCGGCGCCTTATGACCCGCAAGCGTCCCGACGCATCGTCCGCCAGCGCCACAGTCCCAGATGCGTAGTGTGCGGTCGTAGCTGCTGCTAAGGGCGGTCTCGTGGTCACTGTTAACCTCTACCTGACTGATACTGCCGGTGTGTCCATGAATATCGCTGCAGCGTACTTGTCCAGTGGCCTCCCACAGACATAACTTGTTGTCCATACCACCAGAAATAATTTTCCCGCTCCTTTGAAAAAACCTGCAGCACGTAACCCACTCTGTGTGTCCATATTTCTTTGTATAAAGGTTTCTTTTTTCCCTTCCACTTGTAATATCAAACACTTTCAGTCCATGATCAGCAGAGCCAACCACACATAGTTTGTTTTCGCTGTTAACATCCATGCAGAGCAAATTCCGATCGCTTGCGTCAAAACACCGTCCAGTCGGGTCAGTCGGACCACTTTTCCAGCTTTGCGGCACGGCAGACGTACCAAACGACGACTTGAACCTCGCATATTGCCCACTGGCACCATGCAATTTAGGGGGGGGCTGAGTAACGGCTTCGCCATAAAAATCATCCATCAAACTTTTCATTTCAAATGCAATTTGACGCCCCCGTTCACTCTGCGGATTTGTGCCGTCATTTTTGTGCAGCTCACGCACAACTGCGCTTGGACCCCTGTCGACGCCTGCACGCGCAACTCTTCTGGAGACGCCACGCCCAACGGGGTCCCGCGAAGTGCTGCCAGTGCGACGATGCATACCGTGCAAGGTATAAAATAAATAAATAAATAAATAAGTAAATATGCGTCGGTGTTTTATTAAATAAATATACTAAAAAAACAACAAAAGAAATTTAAAAAAAAAAAAAAAAAAAAACCTTAATGGTGGTAACAAAATGCAAAAGAAAATAAATATAATGAGCTTCCCTCACCGCTCCTCAACCTTTTGTTTTTTTAATCTACTTCCGCGTTTTTTTTTTTTTCGGTTTTTTTTGTTTAGCTGCTAATTACAAAAAGCTACTCTACTGTTTCCTTTTTTTTTTTTTTTTTCTGTTGCTTGTTCGTTTCTTTCCGTATTTAGATCCTCGTTTTTAATATTTAACCTAATGTATTCTGCTAGTATATAAAATCTCTATTCTTCTTTTTTGTAAATGTTTTCTTTACGTTTGCACTAAAACAAAAAAAAAAAAAAAAAAAAAGAGGCGCAGGAAGACTATTAATAACAGTAATAATAAGAAACAGCAAATTATATATCTTAGTATTATAAAGTGCTCTTTAATAACCATTATCGCACCATTAATACTTTATCAACCCCATTTACAATATTCAATTGTTTATGCTACTCACACCGTTCTCTCTCTCTCTCTTTCTTTCTTTTTTTCTCATTTCCAACCCCACATCCACTTTTATAAAAACAACAACAAAAAACAAAAAAAAAAGACGATCTAATTGTCTAGTAGTAATTTAGTAATAATAAAAGTAATAATACTAAATATCCTCATATTTTATTATTGTATCTATATGTACATTTCTATGTATACATATATATATATATATACATATATATATATGTATATATATGTATATTAAACTCTTTAAAATAAAACACGTTTTTTATCGCTACCACTGCTTCCTTTTCACCCCCATTTGCTCATGTGAGTTCACTCTAACCAATCTTTTCTGTCTCTGTAAACTCCACCACCACCACCACCCCCAAAAAAAAAAAAAAAAAAAAAAGATAATAATAATAATAATAAACTTTAAAAAAATAAGTGCATCTAATAAAAAAAAAAAAAAAATGTGCCTGGTGAATGCGCAAAAAACGCTGGCTAACAAAAGTATTTTATAAACAAAATAAAAAAAAAAAAAAAAAACAATGGCCTTTATTTTTAAATTGTAGTTTTTAAAAGTTTTTTTCCTCCCCCCCCCCCCCCCCCCCCCCCCCCCCCCCCCCCTTTTTTTTTTTTTTTTTTTTTTTTTTTTTTTTTTTTTTTTTTTTTTTTTTTTTTTTTT
>JAWVMR010000253.1:0-13764 GCA_036321205.1 Trypanosoma caninum | reverse complement strand
AAAAAAAAAAAAATTTAAAAAAAAAAAAAAAAAAAAAAAAAAAAAAAAAAGGCCTTTTTTTTTTAATTTTTTTTTTTAAAAATTTTTTTCCCCCCCCCCCCCCCCCCCCCCAAATAAAATTTACCCACTTCACAAAAGCACAAACACCAAAAAAAAAAAAACAACTATACATAAAAATATATACAGTATATATTTATTTATTTATTTATTTTTTATTTGTGTTTTCCATGTATACGAGTAAAAATAATAAAAATAAAATAAAATAATACTTACAGACATCCACCACAACCACCACCCCTTTTCTTTTTTAAAAAAAAAAAAAGGATAAGATAGCGGGTATTATTATCACAACTGTTTTTTTTTTTTTTTTTTTTTTGTTATTATTACTGCTGACACATATACATCACTAATAATAACAATAAAAAAAAAAAAAAAAACATTTTAACAATAAAGGATAAATTCTAATACATATATATATATACATATATAAACCCACAAATAAATAAATAAATAAATAAAAATTGATCAATCTATAAATAAAAACGTAATAATATCTATTTCTTCATCTATATCTTTACCAATATAAATATATAGATATCTGTCTATATATATATATCCGTATGTTCTTGCAGCAGGATTATTATTATTATTAAAATATTCTCTTTTTTCTTTCTTTCTTTCTTTTGATTTTATTTTATTTTTTTCTTTTTTTTCATCTTTTTTGGCTTAGTTTCAGTTTTCTATTGTTTTGCGTTTTCTTTAAATAACTTCTATAAAACATATACTTTACCTGTTTTGACTTACTGAGTCAGAAAATAAAATAAAATAAAATAAACACAACCCAATAGTTTTTACGATATTTACTTTTTGTTCGTGTTGTTGTTGTTCTTTTCAGCTTATTCACTTCTTTTACTTCTCATTTTGCCGTTACACAACATATAATGATGATAATAATAATAATAATATTCACTTAACGCCACCAACAAACAGACACATATATATAAAGAGACACACACACAAAAGAAAAAAAAAGAAAAAAAGAAAGAATACACATTAATTTATACTTATTTATTTGTCTACTCATCGCCAGTAATTCTCTTTAGGTACACCTTGCATTTAAGCTGATGCTGGAGCATGCGCAAAAGTCTTGATATGTTTGGTTGACTGCTTGTGCCCTCCTGAGGCTTAATTGAGTAGTAAACAATACAAATACTCTTATCAAAGGTGTAGCAAACGTCCACAAGCTCAAACGGCAAATTGAGAAAGCGAAAATGTTTGCGACATTCCACAAGTGAAAAGCTGCGTGCCTTCGCCAAATCCCCCAGTCGCGCAATGTCAGCAGCCGATGTGTCTTCATCAATTTGGCGGATTATGAAGCCGTCGTACACCATTACTTTCTCCATGGCCCCTAATGTCATATTTGTGTCGCACTGGTTTCGCTGCACATGCACGCAAAACCCAACATCTTCGTAGGCAACATTGTCGTACGGGCTGCGTCCGCTCATAATTGCCGCGAGATACCGGTGCCCCACGCAGGGCGGTGGCTGCGAGGCCTCCCACTGAAAGCGCATCAACTCCCCCCTCGCAAACTCGAGCACGGCGCAGCCAAAAGCGGCGGCCGGCTGCGCCCCCTTCGCGGTGGGCTTAAAGGCGGAAGGCGCGGAGGCGGGAGGCGCCAAGACCCTCAGCGACTTAACGGCGCTTGGCAGCGGCCGCGCGGAGGGCAAAAGCGGCGCTGGGCGAACAAAAAGATGCAGCTTGTCGATTGGCACGCGGCGCCCCCCCATCGCAATAAGAGGCCCCGAGCTGCTGACCACCCGCGTAACGTTGGTGGCGCCCTCTTTGCGCTGGTACGCGGGCGGTGGACAGTCGCGACGCATTACGGGCGACTGGCGCGCGTTTTTCTGCGGAACAAATCTCTCAGCACTTTCTTCTTTACGCTCCTCGCCCCGTCGCATGCCGGACTGCCGATCGTCTCGGAAGACATCAGCCTCCACAGCGCAACCGGTTTTGCATGTAAACAATCCTTTTCGACCCGTCTGCATATCACACGCACTGTCGTCATCCTCGCTATCCGACAAAATGTCCTTTGGCATAAAGGTTGATTCCGTACCAATGTTAGGGCTGGAGAGGTGGTTCAGCGAAAACACAGGCTCCAAAAAAAAATCACAAGACTTATTCCGTTTTTCCGCTGCTGTGTTTAAAAAAGGAGCAACATTATTACCAGTCACTCCAGTTGTGTCAGTTTTCTTGACAGGCGTAAACAATAAACTGCCTTCCTTTACCTCCCCCATGTCGCTGCCCTCTGTTGTCAGCGAAAAATCAATTATGTTAGTGTTTGTTTGAAACGGTGTGCTGCTGCCACGCAAATCCACATTAAATCTGTTTCCAGGTGTCAACCCCGTGTGCTGTGGACGTAGGTTATTTCTGATTGGCGTGGAAAAGCAGCTCGTTTGTGATGCGTTGTGCAACTGAACAATACCGCCATTCCTCCAGCCATTTTTGGCCCCACATTCAGAAAAAAAATTATTACTATTATTCAAAACCCCCACAACATCAGGCGGTATGTTCTCCTTGTTGTCATGATAAGTAATAATATTGTTGCTGATGTCCTGCAAAAAAGGGGAAAATGCATTAAAACCCGACACGGACTTCCGGTGCACCTTACTCGTGTGTTTTCCTTCCATTTGTCTGTACTTTAAACAACTACTTTTGGTAGTTCCCACACACTGACCCTCTAGTCGCGGCTTATATCTTGTTTTATTTCCCAAATTGCCTTCTATTGGTGTATAAATTTAACTGTATGTTGCCTGTATACAAGATGCTGTATGTGGATAATAATACTAGCAGAGCTCCCCGCGTCTGGTCTTCTTTCTAAAAAAAAAAAAAAAACAGCGTGCGTGTGCGTGTGCGTGTGTGTCTGTGTTTTTTTTTTTTTTTTTTCTAAGTTTAATTTTGCTGTTGTTGTTATTTTATTTCTATAATTCTAATATATAGGGTACGTTTGTGATTTGAAATTATATAGCCTAACAACACAAATACACAAAAAAAAAGCAAATAATGTCAATCATGCATTAAAAATATATACTATGCGTAACAAACATGTGTCTTTATTCTTTTTTTTTTTTTTTATGGTTGCACTCTTTTAGTTATACGGGTATAAACAGTAGCTACTAATAACAATGTTATACGAAACCTTATCTCCTCATACTATTCCATATACAATTATATATATATATATTTTTATTTGTTCATTTGTCCATTTGTCCATTTTTATTTTTTATTTTTATTTTTTTTGCTCCTGTTGTTGTTTTCATTTCTTTTTAGCGCAACCACCCTCAGCAAAAAACATCGTTGCACATTCCCTTTTTAATTTGCCGTTGTATCCTCTGCTTCTGTCGTCCCTTCTGTATATTGCGGTGCAGGCCCAAGTTGAACTTGTGATTCTCGACACTGCGAATATTGCGCCGCACCTGCGACCGCACGTATGCCTCATTAACAGTTCCATCCGGTCTAAAGTTGACATTTTGTTGCCGCCGTCGCTGAAACGCCGCCTCTCCAACAGCCTCATCAAGTGAACGCACCTCGTCATCACTTGTCTCGTGCCCATCATCCTTCTCCCTACAATCACTACTGGAATAATTGCCATTGCCCACATTGTCATCGGCTGATATAACATTGCCTTGATGCTTTTGTGGGTCATGCCGCTCTCGTTGCTTTTTTTTATCCTCCCCGTCCTTTTTTTTCTCTTTTTCTTTCTTAGCACTATCAACAGCAGTCGCCTCGCATGTCTGCGCAGAACTGTTGATAATAGCGTCATCTACTTGCGCAGTCTCCGCAAAATGGCGTGCTGTTGGAACTACAGACACTACACATGCCTTTTCCTCTTCTTCTGCTTCTTCCTCAGAGTCTGCATCATGATCATCATTGCTTATATGCTGAGCCTCCAGCAGACGCTCAAGATCCTGCTGATGTTTGTTGCTAAACCAACCGCTAGCAAATACAAGACGGTCTAATTCTGCTTTGCGAACCACATCCTTCTCAAGCGTTGGGTAAAACAATGTTGTCACCCTAAAGCGTCGATGAAAAAAGTTTGCGAGGTTCTCCACATCCCGGGTAAACAGCTCTGAAGCGTTTGGATGATTTATTGAAACCATCTGCGGAAAGTCAATCATAACTATGTGCATACTTTCAGTGATCATAAGATTAAACTCGTTAAAGTCACCGTGAATAAGACCGTGCTCCGCCAGTTTAATCATAAGATCAAGACAGCGTCTGTACACCTTGTCAGCGTCGCCAAGAGCACTGATGTTGTTCAAGAGCGTGCCGTCCACCAACTCCATCAGTAGTGCGTGGCGGTTGTGGTCAATTGGCCGTGGCACAGGAAAGCCCTCGTCGTACAGGGTCCGCATAAATGAGTACTCCTTCTGCGCAGCAAGGTGGGAAAGGTAAAACCAACTCTCCCCACGGCGGGCACGGCCACGGCCCTTATAATCCCGGTTGCGCGCGACACTGCGGAAGCTGCAGCGCCCGAGCCGTTGCAACTTCAGCACGCAGTCGCGGCCAGCCTCGTCCCGCACGAGAATAATGTCAGACTCCTTTCCGCAGCCGATACGGTGGCCGACGGCGGCAACGGTGCCACGTTTGCTCAAAGTACGCAGCGCTAAGTAGTCGTAGGCAGCGTACTTCATCGCGTAGCCGTCGTACATTGTGTTCTCGTGATGAATCATCTTGTGCCTCAAAAGACCCTGCAGTCTCTTGCGACAACCGCCGTGTTGGAGCTGAGCAATGCGCTCCACTATAGCCGTGGGAGCAACATCGTGATTTCGCATCGCCATCTCAAGCGCAGTGAGAACACGAAAGTCCTCATTGTCAAGAAATCGTAGCAGCGAAACATCAAGTTTCACCATCGTCAACAAAAAAAAAATATATATATATATATACAACCGCTTTTTCACACTTGTTGTCCTAATTCAAAAAAAAAAAAAAAAAAAGAGTACTTTTCACCTTCACTACACTTAAATTCACGACAACAACACGTCCACAAAAAGACATATATACACACTCATAAAATACCAATATGTCTATATACCCCAAAAACATATGGCACATACACATATAGACCTCAGTGCTTGTGTGTATCATTATTTTAAAATATATGTATGTATGCACCTTACAAAATCAATAAAAAAAAAAAAAAAAAAAACATAGTAATCAACAGTTAACACTGAATTTTAAAAATTTTCAAAGCGTAATGTCCCCAATTCATCAAGCCTTTTGAAGTTGGTGTTGTTGTTGCTCGTTTTTTCAATTGATAAAAAAAGTATATAATAATGACATTATGCACTATAAAAAAAAAAAGCTTCCGGCAAACAGACACATAACGCCCATACAATATGCATCAGTTTTTCTTTTCTATTCGCCTAACTTTTTTATTTTATCGTGCTCTTGTTTTTTTTGTTTATTTTTGTTGTTTTTTGTTTTTTGTTTTTTGTTTTTTTGAACTATCTCAGTTTTCATAACGTTCAAACAAACCAATATTTTATCTACAACACAACCCATCAGGCTTTTCAGTTAACACTATAAACTGTATAATGCATACATACATACATGTATATATGTATATATATGTATATATATGCAAATATACATTCAGTTATATTTATATACAAATACTAAAAAAAAAAAAAAAAAAAATCAATAAAACAATAAATCAATAAACCAATAAACCAATAAATCAATAAATCAATAAATAAGGTGATTCAAAGTGTTATTGTACAGTTTTTGCATCACAATACCCTGTGACACAAGAGCACTTATATCCCATTCACTAAGCTCATCCGTTGGTAAATTATGCAAAAATTTTATGGCAACACAGCAGTCCATTTCTCTACACAAAACAGAAGACCACCGTAGCAGAAGTGCCGCGCAGACGTACACATGCGTAGTAGACCACTCCCTTTCTGCGTCTGCAAGATAAGCATCCCACAAACGCAAAGACTGCGTTGCATTAAGTTCACGTAATAGCAAACAATTCATCCAACGAAAAGCAAATTGATCAAAGGAAATTTGTAACTCTTCGCAAAGATGGTGATAAAGTTTCGCATCGATAACACGAATTACCGACTCAAGTGTTCGCACCATTCTATGAACACCCTTCTGATTGTATGTGTAGTTTTCCTGAACTGCCCCTAAAAGAAAGGAGGTCATCCAGTATGTGTCAGCCTCAACTGTGCCCATCCACTCCTCATCGCTAACGGAATCGCTAGAAAACAATAGCTCCACCTCTTCTTTGCTATATAAATATAGCTCTAAAGAGGTTTTAGAAAAGCAAAAGCGCCCAGCTAACACAATACTAATAAACGGAATCAACAAATCGTTCATTCCTTGAACATATCCACACGCCGGGTGGCGAAGAGCCCATAAATACAAAATTCGCTCAATAGATAACATAACACGCCTATTTTGAAGATAATGCACCCCAGCAGACATGCGGGGAACATCTTTACGGATCTGTTTAAGTATAAGCAGCTCAGATTCCCCGGCAACGCAACTCTGCATGCCAATCTCCACTTTTTTTGTAGAATCATCAACGACATTACCTACAACCCCAACTCTCTCCAAGGGGTCAGCGCAACATGCCTTTTGATCCTCAAAAGTTAAACTGGAGCATGTAGCAATTTCTTTTTTTGACCAATACCCATTATCCATTCCATCCTTTCCCTCCATTATTTCTGCACACGTCTGCTCTGCAGCGTCAAATGCCCTAGACCAATCAACCGAATTGTAACTGTACTTAACGTACTCAACATATTCCTCTCGCTTACGAGCGAGCATGGGAGCCCTGTTAGACAGCGATGGGTGCAAAACTCCTGTCAACAAACCCCAAACCTCACAACGAAAGGCAGCAGGGCAACCAGACCGGCAAAGACTACGCAGTTCGTCAAGGTCTACAGGAGACCTCGCAAGAGCTTCGCAAAAAGCCGCCTCGTTTTGCAAAGACTTAGTCTCATGCTGCACTCTTGCCTTTTTTGTCACAACATCAACAGTAGAATCACACTCAGAAGACACAAGAAAAGAAGAACAAAATCCGTTCACATGCATTTTGTGGCGGCATGAGTCACTGTCCTTTCCGGAGGTGGTAAAAAAAAACCGGCGTGCCAATTTTTCCTTCACATGCCGAAGCATTACGGTATTTCTGTCCCTTTTTACACCTTTTTTTTTTTATTTTTTTTTTTCCCGTCTGGCCCTTTTTTTTTTTATTTTTTGCAAAGGAATATAAAAAAAAAAAACATACATACATATATATATATATACATACATGCATAAATACACAATTGTCAAAAAATAAAATAAAACCACAACATCACTCAGCCTCTTTTAATTAAATTAAAGCTAGTCCTGCTTTAATTTTTGCTTTTTATTATCACATTTTCACCACTGTTAAAAAAAAAAAAAAAATTTCTACCGCAAATATGCAACACAAAAAAAAATACACCCCATCACCTTAATTTTCCTTTTTTTCCAAATAAAGCAATTTCGCGTAGCTCATCCAATCGCCGCAACTTGCTCAGCGGTTTCACTACCTCTGAGCACGATCCACCACTACTCATTGTTTGCCGCATGGCAAAAGACTTCTCAAGCTCATCTGAATTGCACCCCGGAACCCCGCCATTGTCCTCCGCTTTCACACATTGTTGCTTGCTATCAGCAGAAAAAAAGCCTTCTTCTTCAGTATATTTTCTTTTCTCTTCTTCATGTCGCTGGACAGTACCGCTGCCGCCCTCCCTCGCCTCCGCCTTTGCAGCCGCGTCCCGCTGCGTCCTCCTGCGGCGCGCCCCCCGGGGCAGAACGCGCTGAAGCGCCGCCCCCTCCCGCGATGATCCGGCAACCGGCAGCGCAACGCCATCGGCACCCCCTGGCGGTGTCGCGCTGGTGGTTGCCGCGCCCCCGCCGGTAACATCAGCGCCATAAATGCGCTCCGCCTCCTCCTGCTGCGCCCGCCGCCCCTTCACACCGAGCGCGGCCGCCCCAACCCCCGCACGGCTCCACGGGCGACACCCCCAGCAGTCGCTATCGTCATCAGCATCGCCATTGCGAAAACTGTGTGGCCGATCCGATTTACGAAGATGAAAAACACTCTCCGCATGACGGTCTGCTATTGACGAAAACACGGGCTCAACCTCAAATGGGCATCGCAAATAGCCTCCCTTGTTTGAGCGCACAGGCTGCTGAACAACAGAGGCTCTCGCTGTCTCTGTCCCCCTCTTGCGCATAACAACTCCTGTAAAAAAAAAAAAATTAAACATTAAACATTAAACATTAAAAAAAAAAAACGCTCCACTATCAGTCAAACAACTAAATAACTACACAAGCATACATATACATTAGATATATATATATATATATATATATATATATATATATGGGCGTTTATTACTACTATTGTTTTCTGTAGCAACCGGAAACCTATAGTATAAATGTAAATACTAAGTACATAATATATACTCGCCATAAATATTAATCAAAATCAAACGCTTTAGTTCTGTTTTCGCTATCTTTTAAAGCAATCAGTTCAGAGGTAATCCTTCCCCACTCCACATGACCCCCACGCCATATAGCGTGCAGTCCCTTCTTCATTCTGTCAAGCATCATAACAACCGATGGCCAGGTTTCCAATCCACAAAATATGTGCGTTGCGTAAACAACAGTAACACCGCGTTCAACACTTTCGCTATATAAAAAAGAGAGAAGTTCTAGGCGTTGGTCAAGGTCAAGATCGGAAGTGGCCTCATCAAGAAGAAGAATAGGCTTGTATTCTAGCAAATAGAAAAGAAGCTGAACACGTTTTTGTTCACCTGCTGAAATGTAACGAACGTCCCATGACAGGTCTACCGCAAGAAGCTGAGAAAGCCGCTGCGCCCGAGGCGTGTTTAGCTGCAACATTTCATAAACATGCATTTCACCTGCTGGTGGCGCAGTCCACCAGTCACCACAAAGCGCAACTTTGCCGTTAAGCGTCATATCGTCGTAGCAAACCTTTCCAAGAATAGAAAGCGAGCCGTCAGAGTTATTAAAAAACTGTTTCCCCCCCATCATGTTCAATAGTGTTGACTTTCCAGAACCGTTACAACCACAAAGCAACACACGCTCCCCTCTGTACAATTCAAAGGAAAGACCTGTAAAAATGTTCTTATAATTCAGTTTTTTGCAAACTATAACGGCCTCTCTCGCTTTTGAATCAAAATTCGGCCCATTTCCCTCTGCGTCATGCTCATTTATCATGCTAAACGCCTTAAAAACATCAACATCAAAAACGGCTTTGTTACGTCTAACCAAAAACATGCGGACAAACACTTCCAACAATTCACCAAGATCTGATAACCTTTTGTAATCAACAAGAAACCCATTTTGCATCAAGGCAACATGTGTTGCCCAATCGCTAACGCCATCAAATATATGCGTTGCATAAATACAGCAAGCGCCGTTCACCACACACTCCTCCTTTACAAGTCCTAAAACAGTTTGTCGCTCAGCAACATCAATATTTGTGCTGCATTCATCAAGCAAATACACACGACTCCGTTGCAGCATGCCGTGAAGTATCTGAACGCGTCGCTTCTCCCCGGAACTCATCGTACCAACAGAGCGCTGCAAAGAAAGATGAAGTGCATCAGCAATTCTTTCTTTTCTCTCCTCTGAAGGCGCTGGAGAAACAATCTTGTCTACAATGGTTGCAAAAAAAGCCTCCGCTGGCCACTGTTGACCAATAAGTGTTATGTGTTGCTGTAGTCGTGTGTTGTCAAAAGCATCGGAGCCAAGCACAGTAACTTTTCCACATAACGCCTTTCGCCGCCCCGCAATAAGAGAAAGAAGTGTCGACTTGCCACTCCCATTGTGCCCTACAACAACAACACGATCGCCGCTATTGACACTAAAGGTGACGTCGTGTATTCCACTTGCCCTATTGTTGGTCTGTGGGTACTGAAAAGAAGCGGATACAACATCTATAAGCGGGTCTGTAAACGTCTCACCCATAGAAAACTCTAATAAACAACTAAAAAATAAAAATAAAAAACAGCCGGTAGTTCAGAATGATCGTCAAATAAAAACCCTTAGAATATATATATATATATATATACATAGAGATAAACAAGTATATAGATTTACGTACGTAAAAAAAAAAAAAAAAAAAAAATTATATATGCCAAATTGCACCAAGTTATTTGCTGTTTACCCACATCCCATTCTTCTTTTTTTTTCCTTTCACTTTCACTTTTTTTTAAACGCAAAAAAGCTTCTACTTAAAAAATAGTTTACTTCCAAAAAATTTTTCGTAAAATTAACAACTCCGTAAATAGACAATCAATCCCAACAACCAGTAATATATACACATAAATATATATATACTCACTCGCAGAAACGCGCATGCATATAAACAATGTTTATTTATTGATTGATTTTTGCTACGTGCAAAATAAAACCAAAAATAAAAAAAAAAAAAACATACACGTTTGCACAATAACAAGAAAATAATCTTGGTTTTGGCATACAAGAAACGCTAAACTTATTATAATAGGTGTTGTTATAAAAATCCGCTTTCCGCACAACAAATACTTAACCACTTTGTTAAATATAATTACAAACAATACACGCCAACTTATATCTTCAATAAAAGTTCTTTACATAACTCAAAAAAAAAAAAAAAAAAAAAAATTGACAAACATAAAACATGAGCATTTACAAATAAAAGCTAATTTAACACTTCCAAAACCAAAATACAATTGAACATGCAACCCCAGACGCCGCAATATATACATACATACCTATATATATGTATATACATGTATGTATATGCGTGTGAATGCAGACTGCTAAAAAAACATTCAGCAAAAATAAACACACAAAAAGCATTCGCCACCACCACTCACCTTCAACTTTTGTTGTCTTCGGCGTCATTTCCCTCATCGTATCCAGCACCCAAAGCAAGACCTCTGGGCGGCGACTCAAGCGTGTAAACATGTCGCATCTGAGCAGCCTCAATGACGTAAACCGGTGTGCCAAATATAAGGTCCTTTGCAAACACCTGTACTGTTTGTGACCCCAAATAAACCGATGTTTGGTTCTCAACACACCCGGTCCGAGGATTCTGTCGCATAAACGTATATTTTACCTCGTAAAGTCGCATTACCACTAGACCATCCTCACCAACATGAATGACGCGGCCCAAGTTCACCAACGGCGCCTCTCTTCTGCCATTTCTCGGCTGTGTAATGCGAAAGTAGTAATCCTCACCAACCAACACATCCGGTGAGTCACGACCAGGAAAAAACTCTACACCTGCCATCTCACTAGAACCATGAATGGGCAGTGAAGATATCACGGTGCCGGTTGCCCTTAGCATGTCTCCCTCCTCGTCTCTTCTTATTTTCTTACTGGCCTCCCCTACTTCTCGAGGCCGTTTGATACCAAAGGCCGAGCCCACAACATGTGATTGGTGGACCACACCATTGCTCTCTATGCCCTGTCGTAAGAGGGGCAAGGCATGAAAAAACTCCTCGATGCGACTAACCAACCATGACTTTTCCAGCAATGCAATAGACGTGGCGTTTAGTGGTATCTGTGCACGCGTTCCAGCTTCCACATACACATAATGAAGTGGTAAAACCGCATCCAAGGGTGCTTCTTTTGTCACAGTTCCACCACAAAGGGTTAAAAGAAGCGCAATGTCTGCGTTTTCTTCCAAAAGGTAAATCCGCTTGTTACTTAGTAGCCGTTCATCCCTTTGTAGCCAATGCCAGCGTATAAAGGCGTCGCCACCTTGCCCAACCAAATCCTCTGCCATAGGAAAAAGTAAATCTTCGCATTCTTTGATTTCGCCAACTTCAAGTCTTTCCAACCACTCAACAGAAACGGCAGAGATGCCAACAGCATGTGCCATAATAATGATAATTCCACCATCTTTTTTCGCATCATCATCAGTGACGACAAAAAAAGAAACCCGCGGCGGCTCCTGTTTATCTTTTGTTAGTTGCTGATTGTCTAAGCCCAAAGGAGAGTCTACAACAACCCACGCCCCGTGCTTCACCAGTTTATCAAGGATTAGCCGTGCTTTTGCAGAATAATTCAAGACAGCAGAAGTAACATGCAACAAAAGAATAGATGTTTTTACCAGATTTTTCGTTTCGGTACAACCTACTCCTTCTCTGTTTTGCGTTTCCATTGCCTTAGGCGGTGTCTCACTTTTTACAAGATCTACTAGCTGTGATGCAGTCATGAGAGAAGACGTAAGTGGCGGTTTCTCCTCGCCTTCAACACACGACCCATTTTTTTTTCGAGGCAGTCTGACCTCCTGCACTTTAAGATGAAGTAGTGAGCCGTCATCATCCCAGCGAACCTGCACGTAGCCATTTTTCTCATCCTCAGTGACCACCGCACCAAACCACCCACGTCCCCAACGCCCCTCCACCCGCATTCCCGCTGCGTAGTGCGGTCTGCTGTGAGATTTCCCACGAGGTTTACCTTTTAGCGCGGGTTGCAAACGAGTACATAAAAACCCTTGAAAAAACGGCGCGTCTTCCTCTGCCTCATTCTCATGGCAACGCTCAGCTAACTGGTGTGCTGATGCCTTCATAAGAGTGGCCGCCCTACCCTTTTCCCCAGCGCCCCACGCTTTTCGAGACTTCATACTGTTTCTTTGAAAGTGATGCAAGGGTGCCTCTGCTAACTCCATATAAGGTACTGTGTTCTCCATGGGACTACCCTCCATCATCTCCGAAAAAGTTCCTTCTCCAGTGCTTGCAACGGTCTCCGTTATCTTCTGGGTCTGACCATTCCACTTGCGAATGGAAGCAATGTTGGCATTCTGTCTCTGCGTTGCCTCCTGTGGTGTCAGAGTTGGCACACAATCAGCTGTGAGCTGAGAAGCCTGCTGGTTCCTGCATGAATGACCGTCCTGTGTCGAAAAGAGACATGGAGTTGAGGCCCCACGTTCCAGAAGAGGAGAAACACCGTCGGACTCTGGAAGAATAAGGTTGTGTGTGTTGTGGTACACAATATCTTTGCCTATAAGGACCTGCTCCTCTTCCTCCTCTTCATCTGCAACCGCCCCAAAAGGGAAAAAAGAGTGCGGTTTGTCTAAAAAAAAAGAGTTACCGTTATTGTTTTGCTCCTTTTTATTGTCTGCTTCGTTGTCTTGCAATGGTGTTCCTTGCTGCCCATCAGCTGAAGTGATAGCACCTTCAAAAACCGAAAGCTTCTTTAGTGACACGTCATCTTTTAATCCTTTCCTACTTTCAACCAGAGCTCTATCTAGTCGTGACTCCACCAAAGAGCCACGGCGCAACGACTCACACGAGTGGGACGCTAAATGTTCTGCAATGTCTTTTTCCCAAGACCTCTGCGTTAGAAGAGACTCGCCAAAAACCCCGCTCTCATGTCCAAACTCGAGCTTCCGTGTCGGTGTCGTCTTTTCATCCACGTGTTCTTTTTTAGAGGCCAGTCGCTCCTTTCTGTTTGCCCTCCTTGACTCCGTCGTTGTGCGCCCCATAACGCGATAAACAAAAAACTAAAAATAAAAAAAAAAAAATGTTAGGTATCTCTATAAATTCTATGCCCAAACTAATGCAAGAAATAAATAAATATGTACTGCCCAAAACAACATAAACAAAAACACCAGAAACAATTAAAACGAGTTTGCTTGTTTTTTCTTTTTTTTTTTTTTTTATCCTCAGCATAACAAAGCACAAAAAAAAAAAAAAAAAA
>JAWVMR010000252.1:0-17938 GCA_036321205.1 Trypanosoma caninum | reverse complement strand
TAATAATAATAATAATAATAATAATAATAATGATAATAATAATAATGATAATAATAATAATAATAATAATAATTTTGAAGAAGAAAATTTTATTAATGGACAATTATTACCACCTGGAAATCCTTTTGAACAAGAAGAGAATATAGTAAAAGAACTTTCATTGGATATTGCAGAAACGATGTCATCTTTATTTGCTGTTACTTTTTGTAATAAACATGTGCATATGGTGGAAACATTTGGTAATAAAGATGACAAGAGTAATAACAATTGTGATTTACAGTCATCATCTGTTGTTACTAAAACAGATGATCATGTTGTGTATTTTTCTGATGACAATAACACTTTTAATTGTGATAGTAAAAATAAGAAAATGAATTATAATAAAAAAGAAGAATATTTTAAGCAAGTTAATAAACATTTTATTGAGTATAATAATTTTAAAGATCAATCAATAAACAAAAATAACATTAATAGTTGTAGTAGTGACGATGATGATTGTGATAGTAGTAATAGTAACAATAATAATAATAATAATAATAATAAGTGCTCTGGAAATGTTGTTCTTTCTTCTTTTTTTAAATTTCCTGCTAATTGTTCTTTATTGTGTCGTAACAGCAGATCGCAATCTTTTTCTACTAATAACAGAGATTTTATTAATGTTAATGTTAATGACAGTAAGATTGTTAATGTAGAATTAGATCCTTTTACGCGTTTAAAACAGTTGCGTAGAGAGGAAGAAAAAATTTTTTGTTTTTTTAATAATATTGAATCAAGACAACATGAATATGGTATAGAGGCAAAGTGTTATGCAATGAAAAAAAAACTTGCACGGTTACACAGTGAAATATTACGCACTGAGCGAGAAGTAAATGAATTGCGGTGCATTAAAGAAGAAAAGAAAAATATACGACGTGAACGTGAGCGACGGCGACGGCAGCGGGTTCGTGGTTGAGATTATACAGATATATATTTGGATAGATAGATAGATAGATGTATATATATATATATATATATATATATATATATATTATTATTATTATTATTATGTTTTTTATTTGTTAGAAAATGGTGTTGAAAAATAATTGCTTGAATGAAAGAGCTTTTGTTCATGCCGTTAATTTGAGATATATTCATAGAACAAGATAAAGAAAAAAGAGTGAGGTATAAAAAAAAAAAAAAGGGAGATAACAACCAAAAACAAACAATGGCAACAACAACAACAAAAGGGGGGGGGGAAAAAAAAGACACGGTATTTATTTATTTATTTATTTGCGTTTTTAAAATGTTAATAAATGGTAATGCAATTTCTATATACATGTGGGAGAGAGAGAGAGAGAGAGAGACATTCTACAATTTTATTATTACTATTATTATTATTGTTAATGTCTTATATATATATATATATATATATATATATATATCAGGTAGTATGTTTAATTCACTCCTTGAAGAGGTACCAAAGGAATGGGCAAATCAATTACGTCCGTTTTTACAATCTGCAGAAGAATTTGAAGAGTTGCAACAAGTCGTTTCCTATTTTTTACGTACTCACGTAGCTTTTATTTTAATGCGATTGCGAAAAACAGGTGACTCTATAGGTACGTCTTTTCTTTCTAAACTTCTTGAGGCATTAGAGAAGGAGAAAAATCGTCTTGGGCCGCAGCTTAACGGTGTAGATGGTCGCACTGTGTTAACCAAAGTTGCTCTTCAGTTGTTTGCAAAAGCAGATGAGGCTGAACGAAGTGGATGTGGGGCAAATATGAATATTGTTCGCCTGTTTTTTACATCTTCAGTTCTTTTTGAAGCCACAGGACAATTTATGAAAGATGGAGAAATTGATCCTATAGCGGAACAACGACGTAATTATGCCCGTTTTATTGCAGTTCGTATGAAAAAAAGTTTAAGTAGCGGCACTCCGTACATAAGTCCAAACATTGCGAAAATTTCAGAGGAAAAAGATAGACAAGAGAGTTACTGCGCGGATGAAGATAAACTGTTTGAGAGTGGGCAAAACAAGCAGGATTTATTTTTTTTAGAAAGTCAAGAACGACAAGAAAAAACAAAAGGATCTTCACCACCTCCATTACAAGAGCCCTTGTCGTCGTCAGATTGTTTGGGTTATCACCACCCCGCAGCACACACGATGAGTGATAATATTGTGATTGGTGATGGTGGTAGTATCAATGATAGTTATAGTGGTGGTACTGGCGGTGGCCCTTCAATGGAGGCAATGTTGAATGCACAAAAGTTTGCCAAGAACGCTGTTAGCGCTTTGCAGTTTTATGATTATGTTACCGCTCAAAAAGAACTTTTGCGCGCCATGGAACTTTTGAAATAGGAGAAGAAGTCATTTGGGTACAAAAAAAAAAAAATAAAAATAAAAAAAATAATTGTAATAATAAAATAGGAGAAGCAAAAAAAAAAAAAAAAATTTAAGAAAAAGGGAAAGGGAAAGTGGGAATAAAAATGAGAATGAATCTTTGAATAATAAAAGTAATTTAGAACATTCTATTATTAGTAGTTGTTTAGTTGGTTAATCATTAAACATATTATATATATATATATATATATATAACATGTCTGTGTCTGTGTCTGTATATTTTTATTCTTGCGTTTTAGTAAGGGTTTAAGTTTGACAAGTTAGTGAGTACGCAAAAGGGTTTAAAAGAAGTTATACAGATACATATATAAATATATAAATATATAAATATTGATTAGGAGAGGAGGACAAACGCGTTGAAGGAGATGTTTATTTCTTTGGTGGTTGAGCAGTTCTCTAAGCATGTTTTGTTTTTAGCTCCATTTTTAGCGTTGATTTTATGCACACTGACTACATGTTTGTTATGTTTTTTGAAAAACGCTCATATTGAGTGGAGGAATAAGTACATTCAAAAGGCGTGGGGAGTGTTAACAAACACGCAACATAAAACTAGAGATAACAGCGTAGGCAAAACAAACTCATTTAACGAAAATTATAAAAATTGTTCTTGTTTAAATTCTGGCTGCAATTTTTCTTTTGAAAACCCACCTGCAAACGATAGCTGCTGCAAGAAGCAGTCGAATGTCAAAGGCATTCTTATAGCATACGCTTCGCAAACTAACACCGCATGCAAGCTTGCGCACAAGCTTTTCTCCACCTTAAACGCTACCTTACAAGAGAAAAAAACCCACAACAATCTTGCTTCTGTTGTTGATGGTAATAACTCTTTGTGTTGCCAGCTGCGCAGTGAAACAGGTAGTGTACCTAATGTAGATATCTTGCAACTCACAGAGAACGGGAATCAGTGTAGTGTGGAGCATCTTTTAGAAACAAATGCCTATGGTCTTGTTGTTTTGCTTGTGAGCACATATACTGACGGAAAAGCGCCACATGCATCTCAGAGCTTTGCTGCAATGCTCCACGACGCATACACGGACTTTCGTGTCCCTAGAGATATTTTTTCAAACAAAAAGTTTGCGATTTTTGGGCTTGGCGATGTTGCTTATGGTGACGAATGCTTTAACCGCTTTGCAAAAGACACGTACATGTGGTGTAAAGGGCTTGGGGCAAAGTTTGTGTTGCCACCAGTTTATGCAAGCGAAGCGAACACTGTTAGTCTTTTTAATATGTTTGCTGCAGGAGTGGTAAAGTGGGTTGGCCGCGTTGTTTTTACAGCCGATGGAATTATTATTCCTAAGAAACGAGAAAAACTGCAATTGAAAAAAATTTTATTACGGGGCCCTGGTGGTGATGAACAAGACAATGGTAGTAAGTCTTGTGGTAAAGAAGGGAATGAAAGTGTTGAGGATAATAACTACGGCACTGATAATGAAAGCGATGATAGTAATCACAATAAGGAGCGTAACGGTGAAGATAATAACAATAGTGGAGATGATGTGGAGGATCTTGTAGCAGATGATGACTGGGGTAGTAAAGAAAATAACAACGGAGCAGATTTGTCAGCAGGTGACCCTCCGGAGTTGTTATACCCGCGGCTACGCAGTAACTTGGAGCGTCAAGGCTACCACCTTGTTGGCACACATAGTGGCGTGAAATTGTGCCGCTGGACAAAAGCAATGTTGCGCGGCCGGGGTGGCTGTTACAAGCACACTTTTTACAATATCTCATCCCATCAATGCATGGAAATGACGCCAAGTCTGGCATGTGCAAACAAATGTGTTTTTTGTTGGCGCCATCACACAAACCCGGTGTCACGCTCGTTTCGATGGAAGGTGGACTCGCCGCAAAAACTTATTGAAGAAGGGCTTGCAGGCCATCAAAAGATGATTAAGCAGATGCGTGGGGCGCCGGGCGTTACGACCGAAAGAATGGAGGAGGCCATGCATGTACGCCATTGCGCTCTTTCTCTTGTTGGTGAACCCATTATGTATCCAGAGATAAACACTTTTGTAGACATGCTACATGAAAAAAATATTTCTTCATTTATGGTAACAAACGCGCAATTCCCTGAAGAGCTACGTGATCTTAAACCAGTCACTCAATTATATTTATCCATTGATGCACCAACAGCGGAGGAGTTGAAACGTGTTGATAGGCCGCTTTTTGAAGACTATTGGGAGCGTTGTTTGGCTTGTGTGCGTGAATTGCGTCGTAAACCACAACGGACAGTGTTTCGTCTCACACTTGTTAACAAGTACAATACAGAAAATATTGCCGCTTATGCTGATTTGGTACGACTTGGATGGCCGGACTTTATTGAAGTTAAGGGCGTCACATATTGTGGCACAAGCCAAACATCAACACTAACAATGAAGGATAATGTGCCGCGCCACGAAGAAGTTGTAAACTTTTGTAAAGCACTATGTGAGGCCCTTGCATCTGATACTGAACCGAGGGAAAAACGGACATGGAGGCCTACTGAAGCCAGGACAAAGACAAAGATTGAATTTAATAACTACGATAATAATAATAATGATAATAATAATGATGATGATGATAATAACAGCAGCAATAGCGCAAACGGTGGTGCGGCAAATGATAGTAGTGCTAATGGCAGTGTAGCTAATAATTGTGTGACGACTACTTGCGGCAATTGTCCGTACAGTATTGCCTGTGAACACGAACACAGCTGCTGTGTTCTTATTGCTTTGCGCCGTTTTTTTGTAGATGGGGTGTGGCATACATGGATAGATTATGACAAATTTATGTTGTTGGTCCGTAGTGGGCGCACGGACTTTACGGCCGCAGAATACGCAGCGCCTACACCGTCATGGGCGGTATTCTGCTCAAAGGAAAAGGGATTTGACCCAACGCAGCTCAGGGTGCGTCGTAAAAGTGGCAAGTTGGCAACAATAACGTCTGGTTGCTAAGGAAAAAAAAAAAAAAAAAAAAAATTTTTTTAGTTGATAAAAAGTCTGTTCTTTTTAACACCGTATGTTTTGTAGAAAGTTTAAATGATAGCAGTAGTTACGGTGTTAAAAATTAGCTTAAAAAAATAATAATTATTATTATTATTATTTGTATTGTTATTCCATTTTTTTTTTTTTTTTTTTTTTTTTTTTTTTTTTTTTTTTTTTTTTTTTTTTTTTTTTTTTTTTTTTTTTTTTTTTTGTATTATTTTTTTTAAAATGGAAGTGATGCCAACACCATCTTATTCCGCAAAAAAGTTAGAATCAACTCTTAAGACAGAAACAAGGAAAGTTGCTTTTTTTAAAGGACATAACGCACCTGAATCTGAAAGTTTTTCAGCATCAAAGAAATTCTTATTTAAAAGAACTTCTGCTAAACATTGTTTGCCTGATAATGATTTACATGCTTCACAGCCCACCACAATACCAAAAATATCAGAACTATCATTAGATAACACTGATGATAATAATAATCAATCGCACAATTATACAATGCCTAACTCTTGTGTATCTGATTTTAATAATGACGAATGTAGCGAAGCAAAGGACGACACATTTTCAGCTGAAACTCAATATTTACACGACTTTTCTGTAATTGTTACGTCACCAAAGACGAATATGTCAGCAAGAACAAGAGAAACAGTAGACAAAATTGAGAGGTGTAACATGAACATAGGAGCAGTACGTGTGGTTATTCGTGTGCGACCACATTTTTCAACAAAACCTACAGAGTTATGTTGCCGAGTGCTTAACAGTTCTGGTATTGTTGAGCACAGAACATTTGTGCAAAGGTCCAACTTTTCATCTGACCGCAGACATTCTTTTTTAGTCACTAAAAATTATACACGCGATTTAAAATCAACAATTTTTACTTTTGATGCCGCTCTTGGAGAGGACTCTACTCAACGAGACGTAATGGAATGTGTAGGCAGGCATGCAGTACAACATGCATTGAGTGGATATAACGCTACAGTTCTTTGTTATGGACAAAGTGGAAGTGGAAAAACACACACCATGCTTGGAGCTGTGAATGGGTTATCAAAACACATAAAAGAATTTGATGATAGCGGTTTAATTCCATGCATATTAAAAATGTTGTTTATTGTACACGATGCAGTGCTTCAAGGAAAAGAGTTAAAAACTAAGTTTCATATAACTATAAGTGCGTTGGAGATTTATAAAGAAGAGTTGCGTGATTTATTGCAGAATTTTCAGCAACATGAACAACAGGCACTTACTGGGCGCAGTGAGTGTAGTGGAATAAGTTCCACATTTATTACTGGAAGGCAGAGTTATGATGGTGAAAATATTACTCAAGACAGTTTAACTGATATTGATTACAGCCGAGGAAAAGGTTCATGTGCTTCTGTTGGTTTTTTGCATTTACGTGAGTATAAACCATCACTAAGCAGTACATCTACAACTCTGCGAATACGTGAAGATCCTAAATGTGGAGTTTTTGTGGAAGGACTTACGTGGCATTCTGTAACCTCATTAGTTGAGGCAATGCAGTTCTTAATTCAAGCTGTAAGAATACGACATGTTGGTACTACAGCTGCAAATAAACGCAGCAGTCGTTCACATTTTTTATTTTTTATTGGACTACAACAGAATAGTCTTGAAGCTAAGAAAAAAACTGATTTATATTTATCTGGTGGTTGTTGTAGTAGTAGTAGCAGTAGTAGTAGTAGTGTTTTCTGTAAGCAGTTTATTAGTGATTGCAGCAATGAGAATAGTTATAAGAATAACGATGTTAGTGGTAATAATATATATACCAAATATAATAAAAGTGATAGTAGTAACATTGAATCTTTTTCTTACTGTCAGTTAAATTCTTTTTTGACTCTTGTAGATTTAGCCGGTAGTGAACGAGTTGCTACAACAGGATCTGAGGGATTACAGCTAAAAGAAGCACAGGCTATAAATTATTCTCTTACAATACTTGGGAATGTAATTCGCAAATTAACATTAAAAACACAAACAATAACAGCAGCAACGACAACAAAAACAAAAACAAAAACAAAACGAAAAAAAAATAATGATAATATTGCTACTAGCAAAGAAGAAGAAAATTTTTATGTGCCATATCGTGATTCAAAACTTACACGAATTTTGCAAGAAAGTATTGGTGGTAATGCCATGACTGCGTTGGTTTGCACTGTATCACCAGAATTAAATGATAGTTCTGCAACTTTTTCAACTTTAAACTTTGCAAAACGTGCCAAATTGATACGTAATAATCCAGTTTTTAATAATATTAATATTAACAGGGAGAATAATGTGGAAATTAAAAAATTAAAGGTTAAATTACGTAACGCTGTAGAATATATTGAAAAACTTAAAGAAAAGTTATATTTTGCTAATATGCATTTGTCGACTATTATTACTAATGTTTCTGTTTGCAATAATGATAATAATAATAATAATAATAATAATAATAATAATAATAATAATAATAATAATAATAATGATAATAATAATAATAATAATAATAATAATAAAAATGATAATGATAATATTGTGTATATTCCCTGTGAAGTTAAGCAAGAAATAAATTTATTTTCTACTAATGATAATAAAGATTTTGAAGAGAATTTTACTATTTTTAATAATATTGAAAAAAATAATAAAATAAATTTTGAAAACAAATTAAATTTATCTTTACTTTTACCTCATATTTTGATTGATGAGAGTAAAAATAATTTTTATGGTTATCAAAATAATTTATCAAATAAACATGACTGTGGTTTAGTTAATTTTTTTGGGCATAAATACAAAGAAAATAATTTTATACAAAGAGAGCTTTTGTTTTATATATTTTATTTACAAAAAGAATGTGAAAATAATATGTTAGTACGATATATGCTTTGTAAAGAACGTGAAAAACGAATTGAATTAGAAGCGTTGTTAACTTTTATTTTATCTTTTATTCAAAGTGAACATTGTTATTTATTTAATATGTCTACAAAAAATAAAAATAAAACTAAAAAATTTTATTCTAATAACACTATTAATTGCCATAAGTATAAGGCACTACAATTTATTCAGGAGTTTAGTCACCGGAATATTAGTATTAATAATAAAAGTAAATGGCGTATTATATTAGAGAAAACGTCATATTGTTGTTGTTGTTGTTGTATAGGACTTTTATTATTAAATGGGTGTAAATTTTTGCTTACAAACTTTGCATTGATTTTTTTGTTTATATGTTTTCAATTTTTGACGTTATATAAACACTATACAAAAAAAATAATGTATGTTAAAGATTTATCACATTTTAAAAAAAGACCGTTGTTTTTTTTTTATACAAGTTTTTTAATTGTTTTTGTTTTGTTAAATTACTTTGATTTTATTGACAATAGTAAAGAAGAAGGTGTAGTTTTTACTTTAAAAAGTGTTTTTGTTTTAAAGTACAATTTTTTATTAAAGGTGGTGCATATGATGAGAACAATTGTATTATATCCTATCAACATGTTGATTATTCCTTTTATGTGGTGAGAGGAGAACAAGATAATTTAAAAATAATAAATAAAAAAAAATAAAAATAAAAAAGAAAAAAAAAAAAGAATTTATTTAGTGAAAACAACTTTAAAAATGTAATTGAGATTTTTATTATTATTATTTTTTATTATTATTAGTTTTATATATACAATGATTATAAATGTCTGTGTATGTACGTAATAATAATAATAATAAAAGAGTAGATTTCAGTTACTTTTTTTTTTTTTTTTATTTTTTTTTTTATTTTATTTTATTTTATTTTATTTTTTTTTTTTTATGTATTATTTAATATTATCTAAATTATGTCTGTTTATTATTATTATTGTTATTAAGCAATGTTTTTTATTTATATATATTTATAAACACTCACATTAAAATCAAACAAAAAAAAAAAAAATAACAACAACATACAGACACACACAAAAAAAAAAAAAAAACAATTAATATATATATATATATATATTACAACACCGGTTAATAATAATAATAATAATAATAAACATTAAGTAGAGTAGAATAGATAATAAATGTCATTAGTTAGTGTGGTAGCGAAGAGAGAAAGAAGCAAAAATGTGAGAAATGATAGTTGTAGCGATGATATAAAAACTGTTAGTTCTATTCTTCCAATGCAAAGAGCAACAAGTGCATCTTATTTATCAAGAAGGGCTATTTTTGATGAAACGAGCATTCCAACAAAAATTTTGGTATCAAAATCGACCAGACGACCCCAGCGAAATAATAATGCACCTGCTTTTACTCAAAAAAATTGTCAGTGTAGTCTTTTTACACAACGTAATTTATTATTAAAAAATACATCTCGTTTGATATCTTCGTGTGTTTCGTTGTCATCTCATTTACACACCTCAAAGATGACAACAAAAAAATCTTTTTTGCGAGCTGCTGGTCCAAATATTTCTTTTGCACAACGGAATTATAAATGTGAGAGAACTGATAGAAATTTAAACGTTGCTGGCGATAGAAATTTGTCACTTTTTTCATCATTTTCTGACCAAAAACAAAACAATATTAATGGTAATAGTAATAATATGGAAAAAAAGACGGCGAATAAAACTAAATTATGTTTATTAAAAAATGTTTTTGGCATTAAAAAAGTTTGCGAGAATAAAGTTATCTCTCGAAGGGGAACATCGCTGCTGCAGCCACCACCTTTATCATCTTTTGCGTCAACTGTGCAGGGTACATCTACAGCAATGTATGGAGACAGAAAGTTTTTGAATTCTTTTTTTGCTAGTCGTCTTGTAAGTTCTCAATTTTATATTCCAACCAGGCGCTGTAAGTCAGTTTTAACGCCAGTGTCATTATCATCCGCAGTGCGTTCGTTTTCACAGTTTTCCTCTCAGTCCTCAGGTGGTAGTGTTGCTCCTACAAAAGTAGTCTCTCAATGTACGCGGGTTGCTGTAAAACCAGCTATGAGAGGAGCAAAAACATCGTCATTATCAACATTGAGTGTAGTTAGTAATGTTGCTGTTAGTGATCTAGGGGTACAAAATAAAATGTCAATAAAAACAAAGGCGAAAACGTCCGTTAATAATAATAATATAGTGAGAGGTCGTCATTTGACTAGGAGGACAAGTTCATTACGTAAAACGTCAGTTGCAGACTATACATCAAAAGAGAGAAAAAAATCTGTTACATCATTGTTTTCGCATAGAGAAAAAATGTCTAACAAACAAAAGCGTTCACTTTGCTCAAGTGTAAATGAAAATAACACATTGATTAAACGTCACTCCTCTAAAAAGAAGTCACTGTTACCAAATACAGAACCAAAGATTCGTTCGACTAATAGTACACTTATAAAAGAGGCGTTTACAAAAGAAAAGCGGCGTCAATGTGCTTTAATGGAACACAAAAAATTGGATGTGGATGCAAAACACGTATCACGTAGGACATTGATAACACTTCGGCAAGAACCAAAGCGTTTAGTCAACATTTCTACCACACGTACAAAAATGAGGAGTATTGTTGGTATGAATACCCACACGGACTCTAAACATTATTTAAAGAATAATGTTAAGAGGAGTGTTACTACCAACAATGACTTGCAACCAGCTGTTGTAAATAGTGTTATTACAGATGCAAGGTCACAGTCTATTCAAAGCAGTAATGATGACAATACAACAATAATAACTACTGGTTGTAAAAAATTACAGGTTAACTTTTTTTCAAATTATCAAAAAGAACAACAGCACTCTGGTAATATTGGCGCTGAAGAACAGAAGATAATGCATTATTTGCAACCTAGAATTGATTGCAGTAGCGATGGTGCAAATATTTCTCTTTTGAATAATCATTTATTTTTAAATATGGATTATCAAAATAAAAAGAAGGTAACTTCTGGCACAGGGGAGACTAATTTTATTCAAACAACTCCAGTAATAACATTTTTTGATGATGTTGCTAAAGTTGCTGATTATGATCACATTTGTGGTGGCGATGGGGAACTTTGCAAAAAAGAAACAAGTGATGATATGACGATTACAACTCCGAGAAATAAACTTTTTAGTCATTCTTCTTCCATGCAATCTTCAATTTTATCAATGGAGTTCAGGGCTGCATCGCCAATTTCTTTTATTAATACCGGTGGATTTTCGTCTTCTTCAGCAAAACGAGTATTTAAGCGGGAAAGAAATTGTACATTATTCTCTTATTCTTCTTTTTTTGTTTCATCAGTGCCTTCGCAGATGAGAACAGAAATGGAAAACAATCAAGAGACATTGTCGTTAAATATAGTAGAGGATAAAAACAAGGAGAATAATGCAAAACCAGGAACAGCAAAATTTTGTCGTTTAGTTTGTCAGCCTAATTTGATGAAATCTGCCATAAAAAAAGAAAAAAAAAAATAAAACATGACAGTCGCGTTTTGCAAGATCTTTAAAACGTTTTGATGTTTTTGGTGTTTGTTCTTGTCCTTCTATTTTAAGCGCTCGCCACAATTCCGCATGTATTGCTGATCATAACGGAGGTCATAAGGATAATATTAGTAGTGGTGGTGGTGAGGCGGTTATGCTTTTTTTAAATACGCTTGTTGCGATGCACGGTGCTGTGCATGGCAGTGCAGAATCCAAGAATAGTGATTGTAGAAAAACAACTACTAACCGTTGGCGCACAAGTAGAAGTTGTTGTTGTCGTGACGATTGTTTTGGTTACTTTTGCGGCCGCCATGGAAGACGTTCTTTGTTAAATAATTTCTCAGCAAAGATGCGTTTGTTTAGCAGAGTCAGTTTGATGAGTCTGACAAATGCGGCTCGGCAGTTATTTACAAGGGATGCTATTAGGGTGGGCGCATATCGATAATGGGTTATGTCATGTAATAATATTAAATACTAAACAAAAAAACACACAAAAACACAACAACAACAGCAGAAATATATATATATATATATATATATATATATATGGTTATCTATTTTCTGTAAGTATACACATGTAAATTATGTTATGTTATTTATTTATTTTTTTTTTTTATTTTTATTTTTTTTTTTTTTTTTTTTTTTTTTTTTTTTTTTTTTTTTTTTTTTTTTTTTTTTTTTTTTTGGGGGGGGGGTTATCATCTGTTTGTAGTAAAGTGGATAAAGCAACCCAAATTAAACTTGTATAAAAAAAGTTACCTTGCCAAAAAAAAAATATATATATATATATAGTTGCAAGCACTATAAAAAAAGACACACATATCAATCATGCTTGCAAGTGTTCTTCGCCGCTCTGGAAATGAGGCCTCTTCTGCCGCGGCACATCACGCCATCGCTCCTGTCGCCACAATTGACCGTGCCGCACCGTACATACGCTTCAACACACTCCGCCTTCATGCACATCACGAGCCGAACTTTCGCGCGCGGCCCGCTGGCTTGCGTGGGTGGAATGACAAGAAGCTGCAGGACCCGTACGCGCCGTTCGCAATGCAGTCGCCCTGCCGTCACGTGGACCGCATTTTTGCCGGGATTTGGTTTGCCATGGGGCACTTTGCCTTGCGGAACTTTTTTGGTATTCTTCACTGGCGTTTTGCCGCAAGACTAATATTTTGGGGCTTTGGGGGGTGGGCATTTGCGCTCGCAACGTACGCACTTCGTATGCACCGCAACGGATGGGAGTGGAAGAACCGGGGCGCTGTTTTTTCTATGGATTAATGGTTCTTTTCTTTTGGTATTGGTATTATTATTATTATTATTATTATTATTATTAGTTTTTTTAGGGAAAGGGGGAGGTAGCTATTTCTGGTGAGAAACGGTAGGGTAAAAATAATAATAATAATAAGTTAAAGGAGTAAACAATAAATATATGTATATTTATATTTATATGCTTTATGGGTGTATGGGATTGCCGGAAAAAAAAAAATAGCTAAATAATAATAAAAGCAAACACAACACGTAAAAGTCATGTTGCTTTGCTTAATATTATTATTTAGCTATTTTTTTTTTTTTATAGCAGTATTCTAGTAGTTATAGTAGTGGAATTGATTGAGCTATTTGTGTGTGTATGTGCGTGCATGCATGTACACTGAAGGTTTTGTCGGTAGTGGCAGCAGAAATTTTAGAACGTAAATGTCGTTTGTTTTTATATACTTTAGGCTGTAATATACATGCATGTTTAGTTGTATATGTATGTGTGTATTTATTATAGGACATATATGTGACATATATATGAAGGAAATAAAAATAGTCTGGTTATTTATTGACAATGCGTGCATATCTGCTATATATATATTAGATTTTTAAAAATAGTTTGCTGTTTATACATGCTAATTTTTTTTTTTTTTTTTTGACTTAAATTTGGCGACGAACTGCTTAACCAATATAAAGGAAAGCGGAAATATCACAGAAAGGGTTTTTGGCTCTACGCTGTGGCATCAACAGGAGAAGCAGCCTTTAGCTCTTGCCTTCTGTCAACTTGAGATATTCCTACTCTTGTTCCGTATGCGATTATTGCGTTTGTTATTTACATCGTCATCATCATCATCATCATCATTGTTATTAGGGCCATTATCATTAGTTCCACTATCGCCATCACGACAGCCGCGTCATGCATATCGTTTTATTGGCACCATTAATGATAACAACAATAATAGTGATAATAACAACAGTGACCACAAGGTGACTGGTGGTGAAATGACGATGCAACGCAGCGCTCTTCCGCCCTCTGACTTCCCTGAGCTTAGTTTTCTCAAGTGCATTGAGAAGGAGATTCAGGACGAGGCGCTGCGGCTTGACAAGGAGGAGGGGCCGCCACCGCCGCCGCCCGGCTGGGAGATGTACCACGCGCAGGGGACAAGCGTTTTTTACGGCCGTCGCTGGTGGGTGCCGCCCGCAAAAGTCGCTGCAACGGTGCAGCAGATGTCGCCCTCGCCGCCGCGCGTGGTGGAGCGGCACACAATTAGAGTGCAGCTCACCACACGGGACCCCTCGCTTGATCCGGAGTGTGATGTACGTGGGGAACACTTTCCTTTTTCGTTGTTTGTGCAGCGTGTCATAGATGGTCCTAGAACAACAACAACAACAACAACTAGAGATAAGACCTCAGATATGGCGGCGTTGTTTCAGTTTGGTAACAACAAGAGTGCTGGTGATTGCGGTAAGGAAAACATTGAAGAAAAGGAGGATGAACGGGGGCTTTATGAGCAGAGTATTGAGGTTAGGATGGACTTTGTTGATGGCGAGTTAATTATTGATAATGTTGTTTTTCATGGCACATTCAGGCTTCCACAGTTTCCAACAAAATCAGCACAAGAGGAAAGAGAATCAACTGGAAGCGAGAGTGTGGGGGTAGCAGGGAAGGGCGAGGTTCACGGCGACAAATCAGATCTTTCAGATGCTGAGATTTCTTCAACGCCACTATTATCCCAGTTAACTGGAGATGGAGAGAAAGAAGTGCAATTCAACAACATTTTTGGCGGCTACCCCGGGCCAAATCTCGATGAAGTGGAGGAGGAGGTGCTTGACGGTGTTCAGTCTTGGCTTGCGGAGCGGTGTATTGATGATCAGTTTGGTGAGTTTGTGGGTCACTACTCTGTCTGGGTGGAACAGATGGAGTATGAGCGGTGGCTGCGACAACTAAGGGATTTTGTGGCGGCATAAAAAGAAGGTGAACTGAAAAAGAAAAAAAAGAGAGAGAGAAGGGGAACATAAATAAATGGAATAAAGGTTTTGAATATAAAATAATCAAAAGGCAATATACATACATGATGTGTATAATCGGAGGTGGTTTATGTAATATATCTATATATTACTAACCTCTACAATGTTGCGAGGTAATTTGGTGACTGCACAAAAGAGGAGTTATCTTTCTAAGCAGTTTATTTTGATTTTTTTTTTTTTTTTTTTTTTTTTGGAAGGGTGTGGTTCAGGAAGGTAGTTAATATATATATATTTTTTTTTAACAAATTAAATATACGTCTACACGATGCCTTCTCGCAACAAAAATGGTGGTGGTGCTGCTTGTTTGCCTCCACCGCCGCGGCCTGACCCTGTGACACTTGACCAAATTTATGATCGTCTTACTGCACCCGGTGTGATGATGGAAGAGCGGGCATATCATCTTGTTGCTCTTAGTACTGTTGCATTTCATCCGAGTGTGAAACTGTTTTTATTTGAGCACACTCCACTCTATCCGGCTGTCACAAGTGGTAATAATAATAATAATAATAATAATAATAATAATAATAATAATACTGCTGTTGATGATAATAGCGGTGTTGATGCATATATGCATGTTATTGAGGAAAACAAATTACGAAGAGAAGCTGTGTTAAAAGGTATTGCATTTTTTTTAGCCCAACGCAACAGTGCTGTGGTACAGGAGTGTCGCTGGGAAACTGTGGCGTTGCTTGGTGAGTTGTGTCGCTTGGAGAACTCCAATCTATCACAACATTATGGAAGAAGTTGTGGTGTTAGCATCATCAGTTCCTCTGCCCTATTGCATTCCCATTCCGCCGCTTCACCGCAGCAGGAGGTTGTACAGAAGTTAAACCACTATGCCAAGGAAAATCTGGAGTTTCTTGCACAAATGTCTTGGTTTGTTCCTGCAGTGAAAGAGCTCATTGGCGAAGATACACCACAATTATTGACCACAGCACAAATAACATCATCAGCAACAGGAAAAGAAGGGATGAAAGCGACATCGACGGGGACAACTTTGTCGTCATCATCATTGCCGTTGTCTTCTTCTGCAACACATGAAACTCTGCGGCAGCGCGTTTGTTGTGATGGTGATGGCACAGTGTGTTGTGGAGGTGAAAGTATTCAAGAGAAAGACAACGATGTGAGAATTGCGCTTAAAGACATTCTGGCCGCATTACCAGAGGTAGTTTACAGGAGTAATGATACTTCTACCGCAGTTGATGATGACAATAATAATAATAATAATAATAATAATAATAAAGGCGGGTCATGTATTCTGTGGACAGCAGATAAGCTGGCTCAAGCACATGATTTAATGTTTCTTGACGCCTCTACAACTTTGTTGCATCTCATTCCACTTGTGTCTCGCAGCTCTAACTTAAAATGTGCTAACTGTGAAAAGTCCTGCAGTAATAATAATAATAACAATAGTAATAATGCTGGTAGTGGTGGCGAGAATGTCAACAGTCTTTTGCGATGTAGTAGTTGCAAGGCTGTGTATTATTGCAATGCAACATGTCAACGAACACATTGGACCAGTGCACATCGAGTGCCATGCAAGAATTACAAACAACGAGCAGATGATATTATGGCGCAATATGAGGCGGCAAATAAAAAATGTGGTGGCAATATTAGCAAGAAGAAATTACGACGACAACAAGAAGATTTAGTGACTATTCTTGAAGTTCCACTTGAGCCTTCTCTTTTTTATGAAACTCGGAGGTACTTGTACGATCACCGCGATGTATCTTTTTCGGAAGTATCGTTTGTGGATTACTTTATGAAATACACCGTACGGGGAAATTGAGCCGCAAAATAAAAATAATAATAATAATAATAACAAAGAAAATATATATATATATATATATATGCATGATGGTGGGTGAGGATGATAAGACACGTAACTAAAGATTTGTTGTTGTCTGTTGTGTGTTGATGTGTTATTCTAATGAGGTTGTTTTTTTTTTTTTTGCCGTTTTAAAATTATTTATATTTAAAGTAATAAAAAGTAAAAAAAAAAAAAAAAAAAAAAAAAAAAAAAAAAAAAAAAAAAAAAAAAAAAAAAAAAAAAAAAAAAAAAGGAAAAAAAAAAAAGGGAAGAAAAAAAAAATACAACAACAACACTTAAAAAAGGGGAAAAGGAATAAAGGAAAACGATCATACATATGAATATGGAGGGGGAAACCAGAAAAGAGAATTCTAATGCTGACATGAACGCGTCAAATATGTTTTCAAAACCTGCTTCTATTTATGTTGAAAACAGGTCTGTTGAAGGTGTTGGTAATAATACTGGTAATAACTGCATTATTGAAACCAATGACCCTTACCCGGTATGTCCGTCACTCACGGATTTTCAACGACTTATTGGTTGTGGTTGTTTTTGTGGCGTCGGCATGCTTTTTTTGCTAATGAGTTTTATACCTATTATTGTTCAAGATCGTACTTTTTTTGGTGTTATTTTTTCTTTTGGCAATTTTTTACCTATTTGTGGTTTGTTTTTTTTGGCTAGCCCAACTGCGCACGTACGAAACATGTTATTAGGAAAACGTTGGATAGCGGTAATAGTATTTTTTGTTTTTTTTGTGCTTTCTATTGTTGCTGCTGTTTCAATTTGGTCTGCATTGTTGGTTTGGTTTTCCTGTTTTATGCAAATAGTGGCATTGGCGTGGTATATAATGTCGTATTTGTCATCTGCAAGAAATGCAGTAAGTGTGTGTTTTCCTCCAGTTACGAATGAATAGAACATATTGTATTTTACTTGTTTATGTTTTTTTTAAAAAAAAAAAAAAAAAAAAAAGTAAAAAAGTAAAAAAGTAAAATAAAATAAGATTAGAAAAAATAAAAATAAAAATAAGTAAAACTAAATATAAACAAAGAAAATCTACTTTTGGTTTTGGTTTTGCTTTTTTTTTTTTTTTGTTTTTTCTTTTTTTTTTTTTTTTTTTTTTTTTTTTTTT
>JAWVMR010000251.1:0-11727 GCA_036321205.1 Trypanosoma caninum | reverse complement strand
TTTTTTTTTTTTTTTTTTTTTTTTTTTATTTTTTTTTTAATTTTTTTTTTTTTTTTTTTTTTTTTTTTTTTTTTTTTTTTATTTCATAAATAAACATATATATATATATATGTATATAAATATAGAAACATATATATACATATATATATATATATACAAATAATCCCATTTTGATTGTTTTTTTTTTCTTTTTATCAAAATTGAAAAAAAAAAAAAAAAAGAAAAAAAACATAAGGGAAGAGTTGAATATATCGAAGAAAATAAAAAATAAAAAATAAAAAGAGAAAGAGAAAAATTACGGATTAAAAATAAAAAAAAAAATAAATTCACATTAATTAAAATATTTTCTTTAGTACACTAAAGACTGACTTTCCCTTTTAGTCTTTCAAACAGTTTTTTTTTTTTTTTTATTTTGGTTGTTGTTTTTGTTTTTTTATGTGTACTTTACCTCCACCTATCCATACATACACTCCCACAAAAAAAAAAAAAAAAAAAATTTATTTTTATTTTCACCAATTCCTTTTTTGTTGTTGTTGTTGTTTTTTCTTTTTTATTATTATTATTTATTTGTTTAATTTTTTTTTTTATTTATTCATTTATTTATTTTATTTTATTTTATTTTTTTTCACCTTGATAAAAATATATATAATAATGACTAACAACCTTCAAGATTTAAAAAAAACATATACACATATATATATATATAGACTTATATATAGACTTCCTTGTATGCTTATATGTGTTGTTGTTATTTAAGTATATTAATTGTTTTCTTTTTTTTTTTTTTTTTTTTCTTTCCCTTTTACTTATATACATAACTATATATATAATTATATATATAATTTTAATTACAAAGATTATTTTAGATTTTATTTTTAAAAAATATTGAATGACAAGACCAAATATATATATATATGTATATATATATATTTATATATACAAAAAAGTAGTAATAAAAAACCTTTTTTCTTATAATTTTAAAAACTGTTACAACATCACATATACATATACATAGAGATATATACATGTATATATCCATATCAAACAGATATGTAACGAGATAAATATAAACCTTATATAATAACAACAACAGTAACAGTAATACAATTAAACAATTATCAAAATAAAATAATTATCTCTATTTTTTTCTTCTCTCTCTCTCTCTCTCGCCCTATATATATACATTGTACAAATTATTATTATTATATATATATATATATATATATATATATATATATAGTAATAATAAACATTTATAAAATCACATTTATCTAATTTTACTACTTCACCTCGTTGTATATTGCTATGGCAGTGCAAAAGACTACGGCGACAACACCAACGAAAAGAAGTAAATATGTAAAGAGATAATTAATCCACCCAACTTTTTTTAACGACCAGTCCCCAGCGTACATGTGGAAAAGTGCAGGAAATATAAAGGCTAAAAACCCACCACATACACCACCAAGAAAACCAAACACAACATTAATGCGTGGAATAAAAAGACCTAAAATAAGTGCAGCAAGTGCAACAAGTCCACTTACCAAAATATTTGCTTTTGTAGACACATCTGATGTTTTACCCCACTTAAAAACATAGTATACAGCATCACGTGAAGGTTGTACACAGATAGCAAATCCAACACACAATTTAATTGCTATTCCAATATACGAAATAGCCATAGTAATATCACTCCTAGGTTTATACTTTAGCAACACAGAGCCTGAAATAGTTGACCCAAAATCTGCATACCCAAAAAAACCTGCAAAAAAGTAAAATAACGCTACAAAAGCCATACTTATACTACTGTCCCTTGTTATTTTTGCTGGCGAAGGGTCTCTCATTTCCTCGTAAATCTCAAAACAGTTTACCTGGCAAATGAATGCAAATACAAAGAACGAAAACCCATCTATGAAGTCCAAACCCCCACCAAATAACTTAAGATCTGACAAAGATCTTTCTCGTAAACCATTTAGTGCAGCGTGCACAACCATGCAAATGACAAAAAAATATATGAAACAAACCCCCAGAACAGAAAAGTAGCGAAGAGAGTTGATCTCCTTAGGAAGTGACAATGGAAACATCCCCAGTAGCCATACAATACTAACCAATACACCCCGGCCAACTGCACCCCTAAAAAAAGCAGGTACACTTTCTGAGTCAAGCAAAGGCGTTAACAAGTCACCAACTGAAATCACATACCCAACACATGTTCCAAAGCAGAAAAGAAACATAAGAGATGCTGTAAAGTACTCGGCATAATGACCTAGTAACCCATTTGCCATCTCTTCATAGGAGCGAAACCCCGTCTTTTCTTTCGTAAGTACAAGAAGGCGAATGGTGTACACAGTACTGACACAACAAAAAATAAGAAGAAGCACGGCAAAAACTATTCCAGTGCTTTGAAATGCGTTTGGTAGCAACATAATACCAGCACCAAGAGTTGCGCTAGCAAAGATGAAGGCATTTGATAGCGCTCCTCCATAAGGCACAATTTCGCGCAGACGCTTCAAGAAAGAAGTACAACATAATAGACCGCATTTGCGGTTATTTTCCAAGGTTTCTTTTTCAACCCCCGTATTTGTCGCATCAACAGAAAAGACGCCATTACCAAAATCCCCCAAAATGTTAGAATCATTTTGCTGGTGCGTATTTCCTGCTTCTTCTCTCATGATTTTTAGAAAAAACTTTTAGTGTTACCCTGAAAAAAAAAAAAATAACAATAATAATAATAATAATAATAATAATAATAACGGCACTAAAAACACCTTAACAGTTAAACACTCTTAAAAAATAAAATAAAATAAAATAAAATTTTGGCAGTAGAAACAAAAAAATCAACGGAAATTGTGCACACGTACACATACAATATATATTGCACAAACAGCTATACCATATATTTGCATGCGCACCTAAAAAACCTCATACACAAAAAATGCATATATATTGTTTCGCTTTGTCACAGACATCAGTCTTCGTCCAAGACATCCCGCGCCAGCCTCCATCCCCACGGGTTCTCCGCGCACGGGTACGGAGGCGCAAGTGGAACACCGCGGCGTCTCCGCTCCGCGTCCTCAGCGGCGTTTCGCAGCGCCTGCTGTACGGCAGCCACGCCGGTGCCCCAAAACAGCAGCGGCCTGTCAGGCACCCGCCACGTCTGCCCAAGAAACTCCGGTTGAAAGCCGCGCCTCGTTCTCTCAAACGGGTTCGCAGCTTTGCGCTCGTTCTCCTCCCGAATCTCCCGCCACGCCTGCACGTCCGCCGCAGACACATACGACATGCCCTCCGGAATCGGCAACAGCGGAGGCCGCTCCGCCTCCTCCATGTTCTCCAGCCACTCCATCTCTGTCTTGACGTCGTTCTCAATAATCCCGAGAAGTCGCTGCGTGATTCTTTCCCGGCGTTGTCGTTGAAGCACGCAAAGCTCCTCAGCTAAAGACCGCTCACCCCCTTTTAAACTGCGCACAATGCGGTTCAAGTTCCGCGCCTTGATGGCAGCAGCACTCTCCACCTGTCTCTGCTTAATTACCTGCCTCGTTATATCCCGTATCTCTTCAAAAAGCGCAGTCGCCTCGGCGTCCTCGTACACATTAAACACCGGTTGCTGACTGCCATCATCAACGCGGGCTTCGACGTTCACAATACCACTCGAGCTCTTATCAGCACTGACAGAAGCGTCTGTCCCAATGTTAGCTCTTGAAGCAACTATAGCCCTGCGCTCCAAAATCTTCTTATAGAGCAAGCTACATTTTTCCGCCTCAGGAGTGTATTCTACCCCCTCAAATAGCTTTGCGTTCTCCCTGACACGTTTTATCTGTCGCTCCATCTGCATATGAGCCAGATACCTAAGACGCTTTTCGTGCAGCAACTCCAAACGCTTGTCTTTTGGATCCATAAACATTTTATCCAAAATATTTACCACCCCCTGTACCTTTATGCGAGCAACCTCGGACTCCGCTTGCTCCGCAACAAGGTCTCTCGACTCAGTAGACTCCACCTTCGCGTTCAGTGCTGCACTTTCACGCTTCTGAATTTCTAAAAGCTGCTTGTACTCTGGCGTATTTTGTAAAGGCAAAAGTAGAGCTTTTTCGTACCATCTTTTTGCCCAATCAACAGAGTATGAACCTTCCTTCGCCGCATAATACTGCACAACATCTAGCGTACCAAACGTGGACGGATTCATAGAGTAAAGTTTGCGCAAATTTTCCACATATGCCCCAAGTGTTTCATCTTTTGACGTATGACTAAAGCCACTGCCCTGTGTCAGCCGAGCAAAAACTTCGCAAAACTGCAAAAACTCCTCTTGAGCTCGCATCTCTGTAAGCACAGTCTCAGCAACGTTAATATCCAACCCAATAGCCCGGTTAATAACTCGTTTTAATCTGTCCAACCGCGACTTGTTTCTGTCCCCCGTCTTGCTTTGACGCGCAGTACTCTTTTTAAGCGCAACCTCACGCAACCGCTCAATCTCCGCAAGCTGACGATGTCGCTCGTCCAGTGAAACCTGACGCAACTTGGTTTCCGCATATTTAAACATGTTTGCAAGATGCTTCTGTGTCTCCAAATTCAATTCAGCAGTCATATTTGCCAATTGTCGTCGCTCAGTCTCTGTACTAACACCCTCGCGTTTCTTATGCACGTAATCTGCAAAAACCTGCTTTATGTGTGTCATGGCGTTCTCCAATTTGTAAACATTGTCCGGGTCAAACATGGAGGCGTCAGCCGCCTCATAAACGGCCTGCGAAACACCAAGAGAGCGTTGCGGATTCTTCAGATGAACAGGCAAGCCAAGTTTAACACGTTCATATTCATCTCGAACAGTCTTCTGTGGGTCCAGGTCGCGCGGGTCAACCATCGTCAACTCAAAGTATCTACGCCGCTGCTGCTCCGTGGTTTCCGTGGGGTGCTCACGCAACATTTGACTCATGTACTTCGCAAAGGCGTGCTTGTCGCTCATAGACACACTCTCCCACTCGCCATCGCTCATATGTTTCGCGTTATCTGCCACGCGGCGCCCTATGCTGCCAACGACCCTCGCTGTGCGCTCCTTTTTGCTGCGTGGCCGCGGCGGCGACGTGTGTCCCTCGCCCAACCCTGCAAACAACGCCTGGTCCTCAAAATGTTTCTTCTGCGCCGCGTGGGTAATCGCCATCTGACGAAGTTTCGCACGGTGACTGCGCGAATTAAGCAGCGAACTACCTGGTGAAATAATGCGGTCATTTTTGCGCAAAAGACGCAGCGCCACCCTCATTTTATATATATATATATATATATATATTTTTTTTATTCCTTCTTTGTTACCGTTGCCGTTGTTGTTGTTAATTTATTTATTTATTCGCTTACCTGTTACACAGTTGTTTAAATCAAATATATATATACTCTTATTCCTGCTTCTTTGCCCCTAATATATACACATATTACAAGCAAAAATTAAATATATATATATATATATATTCTCGTTAAAATGTAATAAATAGCGACCAAATAACAAAGGTAACAATATTAATAATAGTGTTAACAAAAGTGATTTGTTGATGTTGAGGCAAAAACACAACACTACAGAAAAATAAAGAAAATTCCTTTTTTCTCCCTCCAACAAAAAAAAAAAAAAAAAAAAAAAAAAACTAAAATGGGGAAACACACACGTTCATCATGTCACAAACGCTCGCAGCAGCATCAGCGGCCAACGCATCAACTGACCTTCGCAACGCCATATCAAGTGAAACACCAGACACAACTGCTGGATTTGCATCACCTGCACCAACTTCCTCAAACAAATACCTCAAACGACCATCAGCCAGCAGTGACGCATCACAAAAGGACACAGCGTCAGGCAGCCGCGACGACATCTCACAACTCTTTGCAGTTACACACCTGTCACTTCCAGGTTTTTCCTGCAGCGCAGCCTCACTCGGTATTTCACCGCTGAATGTCCGTAAATTGTCCATAGGTAGATTGATAAGAAGACAAAACAATTAAAAGATGCCCCGCTTTGAGCTCCAAAACTTCACCCAAAACATACAGACGCCCCCAAATAAAAAAAAAAGAAAAGAAAAAAGAAAAACAATTAATAAGTACTAACATTTTAAAACATGATTCCATAACATTTACAGCAACAATAAAATATATATAATATATATATATATATATTTTTTATTATGTATATATTTCGCCCAATCATAATTTTAAACGTTACATGTGTACACTACTTGTCCATTAAAAAAACCACTCGAAATACTCCCCCTGCGTTTTTCAACGCCTAACAGTACAGAAAAATTAAACCACTTGATCAAAAACAAAAAACCTTAACCATTAAAACAAAGACACAAAGCAGTTCCAACCAACACATCCACCACAAACGATCAACAGTGAATTCAATGTCACTAATAGCAACCCGCTGCTCCATCAAACGGTAACGAAGCGACTGAATATGTGCATCTACAGCGGCATTGCGAAGATATTGGTCCTGTGTTAACACATTTTTTTCGGTCCCTTCACATGTAGACCCATTCACGCCCTGCTCGCCACAAGAAAAAGGCCGTCGAGAGCCCTGTTGACCATCATCAAACGCTGGTGTCGTCAACAACGACACTACTTGCGACGTTTTACGCAATGTAGATATAGAAAAAAGCAAAGCACACGTAACAATAACGGCCAATAAAAGCAATATTCCATAAACCAAAGTACCATGCACCTGATCAAAACCGTCACCCAATCCACCAGCGGAATCCATTGCCTTTCCCGCATCCGTGTAATCGTCCCTTGACATCACCTCTACGCTGCCTGCATTCAAATCTTCAGAAATAAGTTCAATCATCGCCTTGTATCCAGATGTCATCTCACGAAATGCTCTCGGCTGCGCCATGTACTGAATAGCAGAAAACGCCATACCCATTTTTTTGCAGCCGCCCCATACAGAAATAGTGCACTCAGAGTCCGCAGAGGTGGCTGTCACTTCCAAAAAAGCCTCCGTACGAAACGATTGCCCAGCAGGCACATTTGGCGTCTGGGAAGAAATTTGGTACAACAACACCAAACTGCCATTACTCGGCGAAGTGTATGCAAAGCGGTGAGCCTCGTTCAACAGTGTGAAACTTCCTGCCTTTGGAATGTCTATAGGTATTGTGAGAGAAACAGTGCGGTACCCACTGCCCATATCACTTGAGTACTCCCACCTTCCCACCTCAATGTCGGTTGCCTTCCGTCGATCATGGTAACGCTCAAGAAAATCAGACTTGCCTGAAAACACGGCTTCCCACAACTTTGGAATCGTGACGCCGCTTAGCAACGTTGGCGGGATAAGTTGCTTCCGATCTTTTGTTTTCTCAAAGGAAGAAAACATGTTTTGTGAAACCCCATTTGAGTATTGTTGTTTGGCCAAAACAACCTGAGGCTCAACTCCAAAAATATATTTGATGGTTTCAGACATTTCAAGTACAACACCGCCAGAAGTATTTTCTGTTTTTTTTTTTGTTTTTTTTTTGCTTTATTTCACACAAATACCGTTGATTGTTCAATTTAAAAAAAGCACAAAATAAAAAGGGTGAAAAGCGTAACAAAAAAAAAAAAAATAATAAATGTAAATTTAACCTTCACCTTCACCTTAAAAAAAAAAAAAAAAAATAAGAATAAGTAATATCCTTCCAGCAAACAAAAGTATTCTAGAAGTATACACATGTTATATACAATTTTTTTTTTTTTATAGAGTAGTACAAAAGCATGCTACAAAAACATAAAAACACATATACACATATATACATATGCGTGCGTGTGTAAACATCCAACATTATTTTTATTAACCTGATAAGTATGCATAACTTTCACAACCGTATGGTCCCAAAAAAACGTATATATGCAGACAATGCCGCTCATGAAGCAATATATAACCTCCAACTTCAAAAATCAACTAAATAAAATAAAAAAAAAAAAGAAAGCATAAAAACAATTCCATAGCACCAAACAGCCGCTGTTAAAAGCGCAGACGCTGAAAAAACCAGCGGTTGCCGCCGGCATTGTAGCGTGCCTGAAACAGTCTCCTCACCAGCCGCCTCGACTTGGACTTCTTCGCCGCATCCGACACGTTGATGCGGCCGCGGAGCTCCTTCGACAAGTCCATGTTGTACCGCGTCGGCAGGAAGTGCTTGTGGTTCACGACGCGCAGGAACACGCCGACGCGGGAGCGGCGCTCGATGGTGCGCTTGCTCATCCCGCGGATCACCTTCTTCGGGTACTTCTTAATGCCAGCGATCAGCGAGTGCCCGTACGGACGCTCTTTGCTCTTCGCGTCGGTGTTCTGCACAATCACCGCCTTCTTGCCGGCATAGCGGCCGGACGTCACAATCACAACCTTGCCAGGCTTCAAAAACTTCATGTCGCCGCTTATGTGCGCTATCACAAACAAATAGCGGTAACGATAACAAACAAGAATAACATGCAAAAAAGCAGCAAATAATAATCATTAGTATCGCAACACAACACAAAAACAATAAATATACAAAATCAACAATTAAAAAAAAAAAAAAAAAAGTTGAACGGTCGCTACAATCTTCTTCATGTTGACAAAGAACACTTGTAATCATCGGCAATACCGTAACGAATTCCAAGTGCCCTCTCCTGCACACTCAATTTTTTCCATCGCTGTGCGTCACTTAAGTTTTGTCTTGCCAGCCCGTGAAGTTTCCGCATAACCACCAGCGCATGTCCGTCCATGTCGCCAGCGTGCCGCAGCGCGTCTGCCATCTCCACCCCAAGCAACAACACCTCCTGTACACCCAAAGAGCCAAAAACTTTTACTGTAAACTCAAACACTTCTGCTGACACTGTTTGATTAATGTGGCAAATGTGGCGGGCAGTAGTTACCGCACTTATAACCTGCCGCGGGTTATTAAGAAGTTGCGCAAGATGCTTTGTGTCAAGATGCTGCGCAAGTCGCTCCTCAGTTGTCCGCGGAAGTACGACGCCTAACCGGTAACCAGTTGCCATTTGGCCAAAAAGAAATGTGTTAGGCCGCAGTTCTTTAGACCGAGCAATGTCCTGCAGGCGTGTTTTGGCAATTGCCGCTGCAACAGAGACGTATTTCTCCACTGCCGCCAAATAATCCGCCCTTCCCTCCTCACCACTGCCCTCATATCTATTTTCCTCAACGGGCGTACAACAAAGAAAGAAACGTTCCTTCACCAACCGCAACCAGAAGGAAAGCTCCGCCAAATCTACAAAAAAACTCCGTGATGTGGCTAACCGGTGTGCCGCAACTTCAAGCGCGCGCTGGAGACTCGACGAGGGGACAAGACGTTGATCAATGCGGCACAACGCAGCTATAAACTCACTCAAAAATGCAGCAGAAATAATCTCAGAAAGGTCGTCGTGTCGAGCAAGCGGGCCTTGAAGAAGACAGCCAATAGTTTTGTTCTCAAACTGGCGAAGTTGGACAAGACCAACAAACGCAAACATGGCCTCTAGTATTGGCAACTCCAACAAGATCTCCTCCGGCGTGAGAAAGACACCCAGTTCCAAAGATGAGTGAGACGGCGCCTGCACAAATCGATGCGCCCGCGCCTGTCCCAAGTACTTTAGCAAAAGACATTTTTGTTTTACATGAAGGGAAAAAGCCCAAGATGGAATGCGACTTACAGTATGCGAGAGAAACGAGAGAGCACGCAAATGATGACGTGCCACAACACCAAGTATCTGAAGACTTTCAAAGTCAGTCAGCTCACGCTGTTGAAGAATATTCAGCACCCCATAGTACTCTGCCTTCCGGCGTATACCCAGCTTTGACATGGAAACCAAGTAGCGGGAAAGATATGAAGAAGATACAGTGTTCAACTCCTCAGTCATCCCCTGTACCAGCTCGTGTAGCCGCAGCAACATTTCACGCACTATTCTCATGTCATGTGCATCACAACCCGCAGCATTCTCAACGTACACCGCCGCAGAGACTTCATTTATTATCTGCAACGCGTCCAAAACGTTGTAAGAGCCTATGTGAGTCAGAACAGCAACGCACCACGATCTCAGCAAATAAACATCATCATTTTCGCTATACTGCGCAGGATCACCCTGCCGATGTCCCTGCTTAAAAAATGATTTCTTTAAAAAACCCCAAAGGAACACAATGGTTACAACATTAGCACGCTCATATGACGTCAGCGCCCCAAAGTTATTGTACAGAATACGGAATATGCGACCCATCAATGGTTGTTGAATGCCTTCCAGTTCCTTTTTTTGTATCCTCTCGGAAAGCGACAATAATGTGGGTATTAAGTACATTGAACAATCGCTACATGATCCACCACTCCGTTCCAAAGATGCAACCAATGTGTCAAAAAGCTTAGTCACAACACGTGCGGCAAGTCTTTGATCAGCGCTGCTAATGCATTCACTTTTATTGTCTAGGCAAATCACCCTAGAAATACATTCAATACACAAAGACAACTGTGATAACGACATAGCACCACGTATCTGCTCCTCATCTAGACGTTGAAGAAGGCATGTAAAAAACGGATTGTGTTGCAAAGAAAGATAAACAAGGCGTGACAACCATGCACTCACCTGCGACGGAGAAAGCGCGGTCAAAAAATGCTTTGCACGATTCAATGAATGCAACACAAGAGAACGACACTCATCGGGCACGCGACGAATCGCAACTTCGTTTGACAGTCGAGCTCGACGCATATGGCCCTCAAATGTTGTCTGACCAAAAAGCCCTACCCGTAGTGTGACGGCATCGACCAATGTTAGCAAATCCTGCTTGCCAAATAAATCAATACGCGATACAATTGTCTCGCTGACCTTACAAAGTTCCTGTGACCACAAAAGACGCAGGTTGTAGTACTCGTTCTGCTCAGCAGAGCCACTACAATCAATAGAAGAGCAACAAGAGGGTTCCTGCATTGCCTCCACAACTATGCGAGCAATGCCTATAAGCTCTATCGGATTACTAACAACATCGACCAGCGCCGTTGAGCGACTGCGAAGAAATTTGGCCAACTGCATGTTGACGCAGCGATATGGTGTCACCTTTACTACGCCCTCCATCACTAAAATACACTCCCTTGGAGACAAATCATCAACTTCAGCAAGCATGCACTCCTGCATCTTCAACAGCAAGAGAGACAACGCCGCTGAAGGAGTCTCGTGAACTGACTGCTGCTCGCGAACACAGCAGGCCAAACAGTGAAACATATTTGCTTGAGAGCGAATATCGGCATGCGGGTAAAGCTCATCCAGTCGCGTTAGCAGCTCTCCGTCATGCACATTCAAAGCAGACAGTTGTCGCAAAGCGTGCAACGCCATTCCACTATTCGCGGGAGAAATCACACCCCTGACACTAACACGCTGAGCAAGAAGCCGAAGTCGCAACGCATGATGCAAATTCATCGCCCGTTAGAAAACTACAAGCACACAGACACACACAAAAAAAAAAAAAAACGCAAAAATATGTTCAATCTAAATATGCATATATGTATTGATAATTCTCCAAAATGGTAATCTATTCTACCATTCTGTTAGTGTAAATCAAAAAAAAAATAAATAAATACCTTTACACATTTGCACAGTAAGAAAACACAGCTGCGCAAAGAAAAACACAAATAACTCAGACGCCAGCACATAGTGCCAAGATGCAACAAAATCACATATATCTAGCATTTCAAAATAAAATAAAAAAAAAAAAGAAAGCATAAAAACAATTCCATAGCACCAAACAGCCGCTGTTAAAAGCGCAGACGC
>JAWVMR010000250.1:16133-44245 GCA_036321205.1 Trypanosoma caninum | reverse complement strand
CAAGACACGCGCCATCGCTTCGCGCTCTTCAGCATTCTTGCTCCCCTCCTCCGCGTAAAAACGCACATTCTCCAACAACATCACATCTCCGGACTTCAAAGCCTCTAATTCTTTTTTAGCGTTCATGCAATCGTGTGCAAAGTAAATGTGTTGGCCAAGTAACTGGGCAAGTCGAACAGCAATTGGCCGAAGACTGAGTTCCGGCTCGTATCCCATACTAAAATGGACAGGCACATTACTTTGTTCATTAGTTTTAGTGTGGCTACCTGCTAGCGTTTGCTTTTTTTCCTTTTCTGACTGTTGAAAACAATAAATCGTATCGTCCACTTCACTTAGTTGTAAAGGTTTTTGTGTCTCCTCCTTCTCTAAGGTAGAATGCGAGAACAACCTCGCCTTTTCCTGTTGTGGTAAAACAGAAAAGGTGGTATCATCCGCGATATTTTTTAAAAAAGATTTGCTTTCTTTGGCTGTTCGAATTTCGTTTCTATCGGCCGCAAAAAAAACGCCTTTGGGGCGACCAAGATGAGTAATCAATATGCATATCCCTCCTTGGTCAATCACACGACGAATTGTCGGAATGGATGCACGGATTCGGTAGTCATTCGTGATTTGGCCATTGCTTATTGGTACGTTAAAGTCCACACGAATAAGAACGCGTTTAGCTGTTAGTGGCCACACATCATCAACATTTTTTTTGGGTTTAAATCTTTGTTGCATCCCAAATTTTTTCGACCCTAGTTTTTGTTTTACTTTTTTGCTGTTGTTTTTAACTTTCAAGATTAAAAATGTGTATATTTATGCACTAAAAACAAAAATAATCTGTTTTAGATAAAAAACTCGTTACAGAAAAAAATAATGATAATAATAATAACAATAAAACAGATAAATATATATACATTAATAAATAACTGTAATACTCAAAAAAACAAAAAAAAAAAAAGAAACCGCATGCAAAAACGTAGATTCAAGCTTGTTTTCAAAAAGTTGCAGCATTTCGCATATTTCCTCATTGGCATTTTACAATAGCAACAACCAAAAAAAAAAAAAAAAAAGTTGTTTTACGTATATATATATATATATATATATATAATCTACATATCAGTCTTTACTTCTCTTGTTAATCGATAAGTTTCCTTGAAGGCGGTTTTCCACCTCTTGCAGTTGTTTCCATAATGTCACTGGTACCTTCTCGCCCATCTCCTCCAGCATTTGTCCTTGCCGTAACAACAATACAAATATTGTTTCCAGCAACATGCGCTCCTCCTCCTTTCCCAGCACCGTGTCAGGAGACGCAACGCGGTTTTCTAGCGCTGCGACGCCAGTTTCAAGTAATTTCACCGCGTCGCGCGAGGCAGAAATATATGGAGCGTGACAACTAAGAATCAACGCTGCCTCAGATGACTGCCTACCGTATACATCACAGGACAAGTTAAAAGCGTACTGCAGCACTTCAGAAGCCCTTTTGTCGCAAAGGAAGTGCAGAACACGCCCACACTCCCGGCTTATTCTCACTGTCTCCACGTCTCGCCTGCCAGCCGCCTGATGCGCCCGCACCACACGAAGCCAAAACTCTGCCGCGGTGCGCAGCTCCCTGCCCTCGGAAAAAGCAAGAAGAGTGGCGCTGCGATCAAGGCAAACCAAGAAATCATCGTTAATCGCAAGCTGTAGACCAGCAGTGTTCTGATAGATGGCACACGTGTGTCGCATCAGCTCACGTGCAAGACATCCACCGGCTCCACGCCATCGACGAGGCCACAGTGAGAGAAGTGCCTGCGCGCAATCAGACAAAGTGGTGTCGTCGGCCCTGCCGCGAAGATTCTGCGCAAATGCGGGATGGAGAGTAAGTGAAGCCTCATCCCAGCGCTGTTCGCATATTCCTAGCATTGCAGCCTCCATCGCAAACTTCTCTCCCAATTCACTGCCGACCAAACGATCCACAAGAGCATACGACACACTGCTGATGTCAAAAAACGCAATTGCCACTAAAAATCGTGTACTTCCTGCGTGGCGTGCTTCAAGCAACGCAAGAGCAATGCCTAACAGAACGTCTATCGTATGCGAAATGCTTAACGAGCCGCTGCCGTCAATGCCATTAGCCTCCAATACTTCCTTGAGCCTTGATGGACTGGTAGCACCATCGTTTACCAAATTGCACGCCATACTCATTAATAAAGGAACATAGCCAACAGCAGAAAGCACATCCTGCATTTCAACTGATGTCGAATCCTCTACATCAAAACAAGACAAAAATTCCCCCAAAATGCTAAAAGAAAGCGGAGTGGCTTTAAGTATGCTTATCATCGGGGATGCACTTATATCAGCGCTTGTTGTCAAAAGTGTGTAAACATTCGCGTGCTCAGGAAGACAGGAGAGTACCTTTTCTGGGTCTCTTGCATCGTCAACAACCAAAAGCACATCTTTTTCCCTGCGACCCCGCATAGAATGTAAAAAGTAAAGCAGCTCCGACTGAAACGACTGCCCCGCACTAAACCATTGAATGCACGTAAAGCGTCCACTGCGACGAACGCGATCACAAAATTCAGCAGCAATTGTGGACTTGCCCACACCATCTGGCCCTGCAATCGCCTGAACACGGCGCCCAGACAATAAATTCTGCCACAACAAAAAAAGCTCGCCATCCCGACCCACTATGCGAGGCACAACAGGAGCATTAAAAAGAATAGGATGCGCCAAATCTGACAATGAAGTCTCAGTTGTGGTACCAAGAGTAGTAACCGCACGCTGCTTAAGCGACCGCACGCACCAACGTTGCGGCAAACGCCACATCTTATCCCCGTTCCTTTTTTTTTTTTTTTTTTGCTGGTGTTGTTCTTATTTTATTTTATTTTATTTTTTTTTATTTTACTTTTTTCGGTGCTGGCGTTGCTTTTGGCCCTACACCAGTCCACAAAAATAATAATAATAAATAAAAACAAAAATAAAATCGGGATGTATTCGCACCGCTACCACCAATCAGATGCACGTAACATCCCCAGCACCAGGCAGAGTGGAACACCCGCTAAAAAAAACGTTTGACCGCTTGTTGCAAAAAACCACATGGTGCCACTTTAAGCGTAAAAAAAAAAAAAAAAAAAAAAAAAAAAAAACTGTGCCATCTAGCGGCGTAAGTGATTTGCCACTTTACACAGAGAAAGACAGCGATTAATCAAACAGAATATACAAACAAATTCCTGTCCGCTACCATGCGGTAAAGTCAAATAGGTAAAGATATCCAATATCTTCTGCCAATTCCGTGAGTACAGAATGAACGTTGTAGCCGCCCAATAAGCACATTGAGCCTCCTTGCATGGCAGCGGCCATACAAAAAAAAAAAAAAAAAAGATACGAGAACACAACCTCCCTCCCCCTACCCAGTGCATCGCAGCGCCGGCCTCTGTATTTTGTGATATAAACGGCTACAGCAGCCACCACTCTTCACATGTTGCAAAGCCTAATTATCAAGCTTGTCGGCCACAGCAAAAACATCATATGTATCGTAATCAGTATCAACAAAACCCATACAAGTTATGCAATATAAAAAAATAAAAATTTTTTTGCGATTTATGCACACATTTAAAAATGATAAAAAAACAGCATAGGTTCAATAGCAGCAAAAAAAAGGTCCGTCACTATTAAGAAAGCTAAAAACCGTAGCTCAAAAAAAAAAAAAAAAAAAAAAAAAAGCTTTTTAAGTCTAAAAGAAAAAGTTTTGTTACAAATAATTGCAATTAAATCATTACAAGACGTAGCTGTGTAAACAACAAAACCAAATAACATTAAAAATTTTTTTAAAAAAATAATGATTGAAAAATAACAACAGAAAAAACGCAATATATATATATATATATATATATATATATATTATTTGACAACACCAAAAAGCACAACCCAATAACAAAAATCAGCCTTTTGGAGTGTACGTTTTCCATGGCAAGTTGCCATCAATTATGCGGCGACTCGCAATGCCGTCTGTCTCGCGGTCAAAAGTTCTTAAAAAGCGGTCAAATTGTTCGTCCACACGCCCAGCAACTACTTGGTGAGCCCCCTCTTGTCGAGTGTACTGCATTTTGGCCTTCTTTGGATCAAGAAATATTGTGGTATCTCTCATCGCATTCGTGCAGGCGCCATTGCTTCTCTCGTTGTTCATCTCAATCTCTTCACGCACATGGCGCATTTTCTCCACGTTCTTGCGGGATTCCTTGTTAAGCAACTCCCGTTCAGCTTGAATACCCCCCTCGTAGCCAAGAGATTTCTTTGATGGATATTGTCCCGTCTCCTGTAAGGTTTTCTCAGCGTCCTTCACATAGCTTTGATTCATATCCTTGTGAAGCTTTCTTGCTTCCTTTAGCTTTGCGCTGCCGTAGCTGTTCATCGCCACAGCAACATCTCCGCCCTCCTCGCTAAATATTTTGGCCTGCAACTCGTGATTATCCTGCCAGTCAACTGGAATGCCGTACTCGTCGGTGCACGTGCCACGCACCAGTGCGCCATTCTCCCAGATGCCGGTAAAAAAAAGACGGGGTTCGTTTGCCAAGTACGTCTGTGTACCTTCGCCGTGGGCTCGGCCATGTGTGTTAAACTCGCCATCGTACGTGTAAAGTGGTGTGAATAGCTGGCCGCGAGAAATGCAGCCGTCAACAAACTCCCCCACATAAACAAACCCGCCGTCCAGTTTCATCTTGCAATTGCTCCCATGCAGTTTGCCGGCAAAAAAAGTGCCTTCTTGCTCGGCGCCAGTGGCGAAACGAAGCAACCCACGGCCATGTGGCTTATTATCCTGAAACTCACCCTCGTACGTAAAGTCATGCTGCGTTAGTTTTCCGCAAACAAAGTTCTCATCACAAAGTGTCCCCTCAAAAATCGTCTCCGACGTCCCATTAGGAATGCGCACGACGCCCTCAACCAACTCGTCCTCGCAAAAACGGCCCTTGTAGTGCGTTCCGTCGGCCAGCCACGCCTCGCCGTCGCCGTGCCGCTGCCACTGCGCGTTGAAACCGCCGCGGTAGATGTCGCCATCCTCCTCCAGCTCACTACCGTGCAGCGGGAAGCCGTGATCGGGGTCGAAGCGACCGCAGAAGACACGACCATCAGATGTTGTCGCGCGCCCCTCAAGAAGAAAGTCGGGCCGCCGCGGGTTGAGCGTCCCGTCCAGCAGCACACCAGTTGGCAGCCGCCGCGTGCAAAAACAAATGACACGCCGAAAAAACATTTCGCAACCTAACCGCCTTTTCACCACTTTATTGTTTCTTGTTTTTTGTTATTTCACCACCAAAGTAAAAAAAAAAAAAAAAAAAGTATAATATATATATACTGTATTGTATTTATATAGTTATACAAGCGTTACAAAACAAAAATAAAAGAACAACAATAAAAAAAACGCTTTGCTCCTCCTAATATCACAAGTTAAATATATCTAGCTGTATACATATATATATATATATAGTCACCTATAACAAAAAAAATGTTTAGTTTAATACTTTCTTTTTTTTTTTTTTTAGTTATCAATCATCTATTTCGTCAAACTCACGCATGCCGCATAATAGGTGTCAATAAGCAACACACCTAAACCCAAATCGCTTGAACTAAAGCAAAAAAAAAAAAGACCATAAAAGCACTAATCCTATATAAAAAATTTTCAATTCGCTCAAGCGAAAAATGTAATAATAATAAGCAGAAAAAAAAAAAAAAAACGATGCTCAAAGATACGCATATGTACATATATAAATACACAAGCTCTTAGAAATTAAAAACAAATCAACATCTGTCCCACACTAAACCCCCAAGAAACAACCACCATACAAGCGTATATACATATAAATATACAAAAGCACTATTTTACATTGCTGCACGAGCCAAAAGATGTTTCCTGCGAAAGTCATGACAAAGATAATTATACTTGTACTTTATCTTTGGTTTTTTGCTGTGCAAAGGCGTGTGAGACGGCGGCAACGTGGCATCAATTGCTGCTGCGGCAACACTTGCGGCCACATTTTCTGCGAGCATCCCGGGAGAGACGGGGGGACCAACAAGAGAAAACTCCTGCAGGTCTACTAGCGGCACCGGCGGGTAGTCTAAATTGCGCTTAACGCAAACAATCTGCACAGCAAAAAAGGCCCAATACGCCAGCGCGCTCGCAACTGGAGACTCGGAAAGCAAAAAAAGATAATGCAGCTCCGGTCGCAGCAAATCCCAGCAAATAGTATATAGCACCAAAGTCGGCACTGATGAATTTTCAAAAGAGCGCAGCTTTGTATCCAAAACAGTGGCCATCCTTCCTTTAAAACGATCCACAAACCAGCATAGCGGATTTTCCACGGGATTTGAAGCAAGAAGAGCACCCACAATGGTAAGTAAGCGATAAAAACGAGGGTTCGACTGCAATTCTGCACTCTGTAAAAATAACTCAATCTCTGAACATCGAATCCCGTCAAAAGCGTGACGCACCTCCTGCGCATAATGAGCAAGCAGTAACTTCTCTTCCACTCGCGTCATTACACGTCTACTCCTAATTTTCCCAATCCCTGACAAGCGCGCAGCCACTATTGCACGACAAAGCATTTCCGAATCACTGTTATAAAGGCGCAACAACAACTCCGTGTAATCCTTCTCTAGCAGCTCTGACAAAATTGCATGGTCACGTCGCATAAGTCCTTTTGCGTCACGCAATCCCGCTTGTGCAAGCTGGCGAGCAACCATCGCAAAAGGAACTCCATTGGCTCCCTCAGGAACTTGAATAGAATTATATAGTCGCCGAAAAAAACGCATCAGTACCTCAAAAGGACGACAAGTAGAAAAATGCAAAGCTATCACAACGCAATGATTCATTACCTCAACAACACCTTGACTGCAGCAAGATGATGCCATGCTAAGAAGAAGTGACTTCAGGTCTGTAATCGACATGATCTGTAACCTCGTGGGCATCGCAATTAAAAGATCAAGAAAGTTCATTGCGCCCTCGTCAAGTGAGCCCACCTTCTTACGACACTCCTCAAAAATCCAAAGCACATCTTTTGTTGCAAAGCAATTACCCAATAAAAGTGATGCCTCGACCGCAAAAACCTCAATTGTTTTACTCACACTTTGATTAAAAGACGACTGAGGCTCGGCACTTTCGGTGCTGCGTACCACGATGTTCAGCAACGCGCCATTACTCGATGCGGTTTTAAGCCGTGAGTATGCCATCTCTGACGAAAGCTCCTCCTCTGTATTGTCATTGACGTTGCATAGGTAAAATACAAGATCATATGCAACTTTCTTCGAAAGAGAAAACTCCTCCAGTATTGCACGTTGCAGATCTCTTAATGTGGTATCTGGACGCACAGTGCAAACCATAGCAAGCATTTGTGTGCCCCATGTGACGCAACACTGGATAGGAAGACCAGTGGTGCAAGGATGGCCCTTACACAAAACAACACCAATGCGTGTACGCCCAGCCTCCAATGCGGTGTTAAGAAAGCAACATGCTTTATGCTCATCACGCAATGGAACCCCATTAGAATCATACAAATTAAAATCGTCACTAACAGGGAGCTCTAATGACTGCAAGCACGCCATCCGAAGCAAATCCAAAACATGAAATGAACACGGACGCCACGAAAAAGGAAAAACAACGACATTTGAGGCACCAAAAGCACATTCGATTTCAATCAACTTCATCGTATCAGAAATTGGAGCTATATTTTCCTCATCCGCAGCTTGCGCATCGCTGCAAAGCTGCTCTCCTACAAAAGTATGAAAATCAGCAACAGAAACAACCTTGTCATCTGCCTTCAGTGTCAATTCAACAGCATTAGCGGCAAAAGCTTGTCTTCTATCACCCATTGCAGCACCTACCATCTCAACAACAGTATTTTTCGCAAAATTTCTACCGTCCTCCGCGCCCTTCTCTGGATCAGGGGAAGCTTTACTGTCCTCCGCGCCCTTCTCTGGATCAGGGGAAGCTTTACTGTCCTCCTCACCTTTCTCTGGATCAGGGGAAGCTTTACTGTCCTCCTCACCTTTCTCTGGATCAGAGGAAGCTTTACTGTCCTCCGCGCCCTTCTCTGCATCAGGGAAAGCTTTACTGTCCTCCGCGCCCTTCTCTGCATCAGGGAAAGCTTTACTGTCCTCCGCGCCCTTCTTTGAATCAGGGGAAGCTTTACTGTCGTGAAAATGTGCTTCGTTAAACATAAACGGGTTTTTGTCAGGTTCCTCATCGTGAATACGGTAAGTTAAATGACATACTGACCCTGTTTCCCTGCACGACTGCAAAAATGTCCTGGTATCTTCCTCGTTTGCAAGTGGGTACTGCCTGTCCTTATTACTATCATACGCGTAAAGATAAACTGGCATTAACAACGGACGTGGTCGCTCAATGGCGTTTATCACTGCTTTTAAAAGAGCGTCCCGCACGCAGCGTTTTGGTGCAATAAACCGCTTTGCCGTCACAGCGTTGCTGCATGGGTGGTGAATCTGCAAGTGCAATAAATCGTCGTCGACCAACATAGAGGCACCAATTAAGCCCCCACACTCCGCAAGCATCACAAGAAAAATAAGAGGTGAGGAAAAGGGTAAGGAAAAAAAACGTGCCACCTCCATGTCCGTAGAGAGTCGCTCAGGATGACCTGCATCCTCGCGCTTGACGCTAAACTCAAATTCACCATTTTGTAGTCTCAAGTCATATAATTTTAACACTTCCACAACTTCCCGCAAGGTTCGTGGCTTTTGTGTCATATTGAATGTCCTTCGCGTGTAATCTCCCTTCTCAGACCGTACCTCTAAAACACACAAAAATGATTCTCCACTCATTGTTTACTCAAAAATCTTTAAGCCAAAATATATATATGCTTATCTATTTATATCCACAAAAACACGTACACACACACACACACACAAAAAAAAAAAAAGGCGCTATAATCAGATAAATCATGACTAATAATAATAATAATAATAATGGTAATGATCACATTATAACGATAAACTATAATTGCAAAAAAATAAAAGCACAAATATATTTTATGTCGCTAGTAGTAAATAAATCGTTCTTGTCAAGCAGAAAATAGTAATAATACTGTTAAAAAGAAGCTCATAAAAAGCAAAATATAAATAATTATTGTAAACACATTTAAAAACTACTTTTTTTTTTCTTTTTTTTTTCAAAGAATAATCAGTAAAAAACAAAAAAAACTTTCACTAAAACCATTTGATCAAGGTGGCACCGACAAACACGCTACACATTGTTATTAACAAAGACAAAATACACACACATACATATACTTTGCTCACAAAATAATAATAATACGTGACGTAATCAGTTTTGCTGTATTCTGCAAATTCGTTGCTTTGGCCTGTCACCACTCAGCAGTGCAGAAAAACCAAACAAAAAATGCAGACTGTCTTGCGGCAAAAATGTGTAAAGCACTCAAGTGTCTTAAGCGCTTAAAAAAAAAAAAAAAACTTTCCTTTCAAGAAATACAAAGTTATCATATAAGTAAAAAGCGTATAAAAAACAATCTGTCCGGCAAATCCGTCCCTACTTCTATTTTATTATTTCAAACAACGTATATGTGCTCACAAATTAATATATAAGTATATTAGGAGCATCAAACAGGGTTTTGCTATCTTCCGTCTTTTTCTAACTGATTGGCAAAGCCACGCCTAAGCTCAAGAAATAATTCATGTTGCTTTTCTGCCCTGCAGCAAAGCCAATCATAAAGAGCAGCAATATCGGGGTGTGTCTCTACTTCCTCAGCGCTGTCATCCTGAAGAACACCCTCCAACACATCAAGCACATGATTTTCTGTTTCCACAAAACCCTCAAATGCTTGCCTTGCTATCTGCTCCTTCGCCTCAAAGCGTCGAATCAACGCAATCAGCGCTTTATTCTCCTGCGCCCACTCTGAGGCCTCTTGTCGCTCACGCATGAGACTTTCCACCTTACCATGCAGCGCTTCAATCGTGCAATGTGCATCGTGAAGGTTCGCCTCCAATTCAGAAAGACGTGCAGCCTCCGTCGATGTCACCTCTGCGGCTTTCTTCGCCGTCCTGAGCAAACGCTTGAGCGACGCGACACGTCCCTCACACTCCTCCTGCAGCCGCATTGACTGTGCCAGCCGCGCCTGCAGCTCTCTCCTCTCATCATCCAGCTCCACTATTTGGGCCTCGTTTTTCTGCCGGCGCAGCTTTTCCTCCGTCAGGCTTTCCTCCAGCCGCCGCACGTGTGTGTCGTGTGCCTCAACGAGAGGCGAAACAACCTCCGTGGCGCGCTGCGCAGACCCGCTGCCAACCCGCCACAACCCACGACTCACCGGCCCGCTAGAGGATTTAACTGAAGATGCTGAAGGTGACCTCTGTTCTATGCGCCGCAGCAAACTTCTAACTGTATCTGCAACGTCATCAAGACTATCACACATCTCGCTGCGTGGCAGTTCCCTGCGAATTTTGTCAAGACAACAGCTGACTTGCGCCTGTAGTTCTCTATGTTGCCGCTGTTCCTGAAGAAGAATCACAATGTCTTCAAGAAAGCTACGCGAGTGCATTCCAGCATCCAAAAGCGCCTGTCGTACCATCAACCTAGCAGAAACAAAAGATCTCATAGCTGCTGGAAGCAACCGAGCCTTTGGGTAGTCGTCGTCAAGCTGCTGCAATGCCACATCAATGTGTGGTGGTGTTAAAGTTGTCACCATTACTTTTTTTTGTTCCCTTTCCTTGCTTATTTTTTTCTTCTTTTTTCCCTCCCCCACATCAGCCCTATCCCCCTCTCCACTCTCGCCCACGCAGCCCGCCCCACCTGCTTCGTCGCTCGCCTCCCCATGCGCCAGCTGCAAGCAAAGATCGGATACAAGCGTCCCAAGCACGTGGTAACGCTCGACGTCAAGCCGCCGCGTGACACACTCGTTACGCTTTAAAAAAGAAAAATGTCTATTCGCGCACAAAAGAGGCTCCTTCACCGTAAACCACGTAGCCGCCCCTGTAGTGTTGTTAATACCCCAAACAATGCTTTCGCTGCGGCATAGTCCAAGATATAAACCAGAAAATCCCTCGCCGCTAAACTGGAATGACCCTAACAGCGTTAACCCCTCTGCGTCCCACACAAGCGCCTGCATGTCATCAGCATAACTCCAAACGTGGCGACCAAATGACATACTCAAAATACTGCGCACTGCAACGTTGCCCGCGTGCGCCTGCCACACTTTACGTGGCAGTGCGTCGCTGGCGGCATGCCTTAAAGCAAAAACGACAATGTGGCCTGTGGTAGTGCCTATCCACAGCTGACCCACGTCGAGTAACGCGCCGCATGACGGCTCGCCGTACTCCTCGACGTTGTACGCCGGCATGCCAAACAAAATAGTTTCGTCAACACCCTTCTGCCAGTTCCACACGTCAACGTCCCCACGTCGCGTAACAGTAACAATGCGCTCACAAGTATCATCAAACAACATTACATGAAGATAACCACGAATGCGAAATAAACCTGTTGCGCTCACCGCCTTCATGTTATCGCCACCTCCCCAAAGCACAAACAGCACCTCACTAAATGTTCCGTCAAACACTGCTGCCAGAACGCCAACGCTATTTTCCTCTACTCCATTAATTTTGTCAAGTGTAATGGCCACCACAGCAGTAACCTGCGCTCCAATATCAGCCCGGTGCCGCACGCATTCTGGAAACTCAATGTCGCTCAGCAAAAGGTGCCCTTTTGTCGTAGCAATGCATGCAAATGATCGCCCTGTAGCGCATGATGTTGGAAAGACAACAACAAGGACACTGTCCCTCTCACCACACTCAAAAATAGGAATTGATATTTCTGATTTTTCTGCCGCCGCCTCTGCTGTAGCCGACAATTTAGAAAAAGAAAGCATCATTTCTGCCACAGTTGATTGACTAAAATAGAAGACGGATGTTCCTGAGGTGTGAACAGCCCACAAGGCACCACACAAATCAGAATAAACAGCTGAAATGGGAATGTTTTTAGCGGAAAAGACTTCCTTTCCCATTGCACACTGAGGGTGAAAAAGCATGTTGCACTGCTCCTTATTGTATTTGCCAAAATAATGCCGCTATTATTCTGCTTTTGTTCTTATTTTTCTTTTTTACTCTAGTCCTTTTCAATTATTATTATTGTTCCCCCCCCCCTTCGCTTCTTCCCTTCACGCCTTTAGCACACACACTCCACACACACACACACACAACTCCTTTTTGCTGACTAAGCGTTAAAAATAAAATAAAATAATAAATTATTTCCAAACACACACACACAGATACAATTTGCACAACTAATTTAAAAAATAAAATGAAATAAATAACAGTGATTATAAACACTATTTGTGCTTCTGCCTTTTATTTCCCAAAGACTCGAAGAGAGTAAGCAATAAATATACATCAAGAATGAAGCGCCGCTGTGGGACGGCAAAGAGGCGTAAGTACCCACCCCATAGACCTGCATTCCTCATTAGGGCCACGAATATACATCAACAAAAGAAACTCATCCCAGTGAAGTGTCATGGTGTCGTCAAGGCCCAAAGCATTGTACAAGCTAGTGGTTTCCTTTCTTGTGGGTGGCCTTCCGTTGAGACGCGTGTACGCAGCAGCGATATCTCTAACCTCAACAAACCCACCAATTCCCGCGCTGGGCTCCAGATTAAACTCCATGAAAACACGCAACATCTTTTTTACAAGCTCCTCATCGTATACACTACCGTCCTGTCTCAACGTCAATATAAAAGCTTCCCATGTGACGCGCTCCGTAGGCACTCGAGAACGAAAATTCTCAAAAAACTTCTGATCGTACGCGTTGAGGTCGCACTCCTGGCCAAGAATACGAAGGCGTTCACGGAATCCCTCCGCAAGCGCAAATGCGGGAACAGTACCGTCTTTCTGAAGGTCAAGAAAAAAGCGCTTCATAGCGCGGAGATAGATGACTGTGGGGTGGTTGCTTGGCTTTGGCATCCGCCCAGCAGCTTTGCACGCAAGAACACAATTTTTCCGTGTCTGCTCAAACACGGCCTCCGCAACATGCACGGGGATTGCGGTTGCGCGAATACCAACTTCCTTCACATTCGTGTTACACGTAACCAACTCCAATAAATATGTGCCGCCGGTCCATGAGATAAACTTATTATCACTAAGTTCAATACGCTCCAGCGCGGGGTGGTGCATTGCCATCCGCGTGATGAAATACACTGAGTCATTCGTCAAAAAGTTATTGGAGCAGTTCAGCAACCTCAAGCATGGAAGACGCTTGCACAGCTCCAGCACCGGTCGAATGCCTTTAGGTCCGACGTACGAACGCGAAAAATCCATCTCCATTGTGCAATCCCAGTCGCCCAAACGGTTAGAAAGCATTGAAGCAACAGCGCTGGTCGGGTGGCACTGCTGGCGCGCGCAGAGTTCAGCGTACGCCTCACGCGGCGAAAGGACGTGGAACTCGGCCTGCAGCTGCTGCACATTGTACGGCTGTCCAGCAGTCACGTAAAGGTCTATATCTTCTTTTTTTTCGTCTGTGGAGGTCGCAAGCATATCGCCTTATGGCAAATACCATATATATATATATATGTAATCTAAACGACAAAAACTCAGTATGCGCGAATACAAGCACCAAAAATTATGCAGTTAAACAACAACAACAAAAAAAAAAAAAAAAAGAATAAAAAAGCAAAGACATTACAGCATTTAAAAATTAATAAAAATAAAATATAGTTTGTTTCCTAAAAAAAAAAAAAATAAATAAATAAATAAATAAATAAATAAGCATCACCACCATCACTGCTACCCAAATAAAATAATAATAATGCTCTTTCTAAACTAAAATTTTTATTTGTTATCCTTTATTTTTTTTTTTTTCTTTTAATTTCAGAGCGTTTTCTGGTATCCCGTTAACTACGCCAATGCCCAGATAATTTAAAAAAAAGGCTCGATATTCACAGGTGTAGTACACGTTGTAGAAATTGCCTGACCTCCTCGCAAAAAGAGTTTAAACATCACACTTTTCATATCAGCCACAAGTTTTTCTCTAGAAGCAAGAGTTTCTGTACAGCAAAAAAGTGTGCCTTTATCATAAATAACCACAAAAAAGAACTTGGGACCTGAAAAAGGAAACTTCACAGCAAGCTCATTGGTCACATACACGTCCTTTACGGTGGCCAAACTCCAAAAACTACGCGCCTTTTTCCCCTCAGTGTGGTGTTCAATTTGATCTCCTACTACATTCCAGAAAGAGCAAACAATTTTGGTGCAACCACCGCGACAGCACCACACACGTGTCGCACAAGTCGACGCAGACGTTCGAAAAACTGCGGTACCACTCGCATTCCTGTTTTCCCTCGCAGACTCATCATCTTCCCTTGTTGTTCCGGCTGATATGGCGAGAACCCGGCGACTAACATTTGTATTCGACTCGTTTTTGATATTCTCACGAAAAAACTTCACAAGGGCATGTGCGTGCTTAACATGCTGTGGACACAACAAGAGCATAAGTGGGTTTTTTCCAAGAGAAAGCTGTAGATAAAGTCCATTCTTTGCACACACACGCGGTGCCTGCGATGCAAGCATCGACAACAATCCACATTTGAGCACCCGACTGACCGCAATGGTAAGGTCAGGTTTCATAACATTTGGTAGATGCAGCAGCAGCCTTTCGTTGTCCTCCAACACAACCCACACACGCTTCCACTCCTCTGCAACGCAGGGCTTGCAGCACTTATAGGCCCAAAAACCAGCGCATAACTCTTTCGCCGCCGTAAACTGTTTTACCTTCAAATGCCGTTTTTCAATAGACATAAAGACACGCATTCTGGCAACAACATCGGCCTCACTACGACAGGCAAGTGTTAAAAGCTGACGAAACCTGTTGAAAGAAACAAGTTCCTCGTGTAAAATGTCCCCCGACTTGCTACCAATTGCATGAAAAAAAAGAATACGAAAAGTTGTAGCATCAATAAACAACTCTCCATTCACATCTACTGTTCCCAGTGCTGAAAAAAAACATGCCAAAATATCAGCATTTTCGGAAACAAAAGGAAAAAGTGGATGCTTAACAACAGGGCGAGAGAGCAACTCGTTCAGCAAAAGAGATGTACGAAAAAACCCTTCCAATATAAGTACAAAAGCCACGCATTCGTGCTGCAAAATAAAATGACGGGTCAAAAATTCAAAATCAATACAAAAATCTAAAATTGCAGCACTACACTCCAGCACAATTCTCAATCGACAGTTGGCCTCACTGTCAAAAAAAGAACTAACGGCCAGCATAAACTCACGTTGGCGTCCATTTTCTAAAATCATTGAATCGTTTGCTGACCAATGTCCACTAGCCATCGAGTTTGATGCACGGGAGGCCGCTCCACTCACGTACTTATTAACGAGAGCAGTAATGAGAGCCTCCTCCTGACCGCGGTACTTCTCCAACTGTGCATCCACGCTCCCCAGCTTCGCGGGAGCATATTGCTCATAAATGGCAACCACACGGCCACGGTAGTCCTGCATAGTGTCCCCTGCAACTGATGGCTCGGGGCCGTACTTATTAACGAGAGCAGCGATAAGAGCCTCCTCCTGACCGCGGTACTTCTCCAACTGTGCATCCACGCTCCCCAGCTTCGCGGGAGCATATTGCTCATAAATGGCAACCACACGGCCACGGTAATCCATATGCAATTAACAAGTGGCTTTGTGGTTGCAAAACAAGCAAAAAAACAAACAAGTGCCAAACCTGAGACTAAAAAAAAAAAAAAAAAAAACAATTTATTTGCTTTTGCACTATGTTTTGTTTGTTTTTTTTGCTTCTTGTCCCTCACTCCACAAATCTGCACAAACAGACACACACACTCTCTACTTAGTACTTCCATAACAGCGGTAATATAAAAAAATAACAAGCATAATAAAAAAATATAATATAGTATATAAAGCAACAACAATAAGACTAACAAAATGTTTATTTATACAAAAAGCAATTAAAAAAAAAAAAAAAAACGTATTCACACTTGTTTTGTTGCGTGTTATTAGTTTCCATCCACCCACCCCTTAATTAGTTTTTTTTATTTCTGGTGTTTCCTGTCCAGGCTTATTTAAAGGGTAAACACAAAATAGCAAAACTAAAGATCAACGCTAACTGCTAATGGAACAAGTACACATTATTGTAGCTCACCAGTTTTACATGGCAATCGCTTCGTAAAGCCCTTTGGCACGCACACGCTCCATTAAACATTCTACAGAGGCTGTCTGCTTCAGTTCCTCAGAAAATTGCCTCCACTCTTTTGCCGCGTCAGCAAAAGAAACGTTCATAAAACCCTTCATAAAACTCTGCACAAAGCAAACATAATTGCCTTTACGCCGCGACCTCTTTTCATGGCAGTTACGACTACGCTTCCTCACTTGTTCCTGTTGCTGCGATGCTTCTAAGAACAATTTTGTCGTGCGCTGTGATAATTTAGCCTCACACTGTGATGCCAATGACGACATCAGCTGTGCATCACCTGTCTGCAGTGAGTAGACATCGTACGAGCAGCCGTCAGAAACCATAAAACGTCCAAAGGGGTCCACGGCGGCAATACATGGTCTACCCTCTTCAATGCTAACAAGAACAGCACCGGAGCCGTAACGTCGTTTGATCTCTAGCAAACCAGTCCTGCTGCAAAAACACTTGCCGTTGACGCGCACCTGCATAACCATTTGTGTATGCTTTACACTTTTCTTTTCTTTTTTCTTCTTTTTGTGTGTAATTCATGCCTTTGCACATCCACAACCATAAAAATAAAAGCAAAAAAAACAACTCTGTAAACAAAGAAAAAAACAAACACTACTAGTAATATCAATATCAACATTATTTATCTATTTGTTTGGCAAAAATAGCCTTTTTTTTTTTTCAACCTTTTCATTCACAGTTGCCTTACTGGCCCCTAAATTGTATTTTCCTGCTAGAACCGCTGCGCATACAAAAAATATAAGAAAAAGCTGGATTTTCGGTTTTCTCCCTCCTACACTTCCTAAACTCGCTGCCTCAATGTTTTTAAAAGAGCTTCATCCACTTTAATACCGCCTTTTTGTAAATAAACAATCAACAATGCCTTTTGCACATCTGGCGTTGAAACGGGATTCATCCGCCGCCCATTCCCTGCAACTGCACACGCAAGAGAATCCTTCAACGGCCCACTCGGCAGCCGTGACAAAAGCGACGCTGCAGAGTTTAGCTCGTGCATTGTTTCGCACTTCTCGCAGGAACGGACAATCAACTCCAAAAGGGTTGACTGCATTGCCGCCGCAAGATCGCAAGCGCCGCCACAGGCACTAAACAGGCGGACTAACTGAGACGTCGTAAAGTCCACCGTGTGCACAAGACCCGCCTCGTGGCCGAGTGGTCGCATGAAGAGCAGCAACTGCAGTCGCTCCAGCAACGTCTTCTCGCCCCGCGCCGCGACGCTCTCCAGCGCAGCCACCAAAACCTCAAGGTGAGGCGGTGTGGCGCAATCACGCTCGCTCAGCAAGCAGCGCACAAACAGTTCAAAGGCCTCCGCTGGGAACTGATGACCCTCCGCACCAATAAACTTGCTGACATCCCGCAGCGGAAACTCAAAACGGTGCTGCTCCGCGTAACTCAGCAACAACTCCATCAGTGGTTGAAGCGCAGCTGGGCGGGCCACCACAACACTTCCGCCTGCACGCCACATGTCAAACAAAACTCCCGCGGGGATCTGTGCAAACTCGCTAGCAAACACCTCGGTACAGCGCTGCAACAGTGCATCCGTCAAACTGCCACCATCATCAAAAGCACTAGAGTGTTGTTCGCTATTGCCAGCAGCCGTCGTCAGCGTCTTTGTGCATGTCACACCTAACGATAGTAATGGTGATAGTGATGGCGATGACGGCAAAAAACGCACCACTGGCGGCACGCGCAGCAAATCAGAAGCTCCACAGACGCAATTGGCACACTCACTGATCAGCGACGCGGTGACACCCCCCAGTCCCCACGACGAAGGAAACTGCTCAAGTAATTTGCTCGTTTCCGCAAAATAATTGCGGTCTGCAGAAAGCTTGCTGCAAGATGCCAACAAGTCTAGCGCCACAGCAAGCACACACGCAATTCGGCCGCTGTAGCGATTCCACACATTATCACGCATGTCGTGACATCTTGCAATAAGGTCCTCCAATAACAGCCGTGTCTCCGTCCTGACGTCGTGAACTTGCTCCTGCTCCAACGCCAGAGCAATACAAACAGCCGAAAGATCACGCACAATGTTGCGTCCTTCATAAGACGTCTGCAAAACCTCCATGCGTATGCATTCAAGAGCGCGGCGTCGTAGTGACTGAGTAATTTCGGTCGCCTCGACAGACGCAAGAAACTGCAGCAATTCGTAGCAGATAGTTGCCTTTAAAGGACGACAAATAAGGTGTTGCAGCAAGTAATCCCTTATCTCTGTATCAAGCATCGACCTATCCAAAGTCCTCAAAAGCATAAAAACAACCGACTCAACCGGCATGAGATGTACATCAAGCAAAAGTCGGCTCTTAAGAGTTGAATACTCGCTTCCAACTCGCACAGTCAACAGATCATTTTTCTCATATGCGACAAAACCCTCCTCCACAGGTCTTGTCTCTTGCAATGCACACAACAGCTCATGTTGGGCATCACACATGCACTCTGACACAATAATAAGCGCCTCCGCCACCAACGCGCGGCTAGTTTTGCTCAACACATTGGCAAAACGAACAAGACGCCTACATGTTAACCTCCACAACTCCAGATGTACCGCATGCATTTTTAAAATGGCAATACACCACAACAATCGAGCAGTACGTTGTTCATCCAACTGTCGCAAAAGATTCTTAGCACAAAACAAAAGATTGTTCACCATTCCCAAAAACCCCACCGGCGAAGCAATAGCAATGGCGTGAAGTGAAGCCACAACTCTGGCTGGCCTCCACATCGCAAACTGTGATTCAATAATTCTTTCGTCGACCTCCCTCAGCAAACTGGTAATGCACTTAGGTGAAGCAAGATTGCCCCCACCATTCTTGACTATTCTAAAAACGTCAACCACCACGCCTTCGGAAAGAACCTTTGCCGGGGGAAGAGACACAATGTGAGAAAGAAGCTGCTGCACACAAACGCTCGCACTATTCTGCAACTTTGCGTTTGTTGTGCAATGTGATAGAGAAACAAGCGAGGCGGCCGTAGAGCTCAAATATCGCACAGTAGAAACAGACGGCACTGCCTTGTCGACCATTGCAACTGCACGTGAACACAGAAAAAAAAAAGCTTTGTTTTTTAAAATATCCATTTTGTTTGTTGTTTTCGTTTTCACTATTATATATCTTTTTATATTGGTGTAGCTGATAAAAAGTGCTGTTCTTACCCCTTGTATACTATTATCAATATATATATATATATATATATTAGCAATGCTGGAGAGGCTTAACTGCTTTTTTTTTTTATTACCAAAACGTCTTAAAAATTTTAAATGAACCTTATTATCATTATCTGTCTCCTTTAAAATAAAATAAAAAACACTTCTGGGCAGCTTATGTTCCCAGCAAATCAACACCAGTTCAGGCCTTTGTCACCAAAATATGTAAAAAAAAAAAAAATATAATAAAACAGAAAAACATATACATACAAGCACATATCTAATAATAATAATAATAATACTAATACACATTAACGTCATGAACAAATCACTGTAGTACTTTACAACAAAAAAGCATAATTTCTCCAAACCGCACATACACGACAGACCGATATTTAAATAACATACACAGTTTCTCTCGTTTATAACCCTCTTATTTGCTCTGGATACGCCAGAAAAAAAAAAAAAAATGAACAAATAAAAAAAACGACATAACAAAGTATATATGTTTATATGTCTGTCTGTGCATATGTATTTACAAAACAAAACAAATTAAAAAGGTTATAAGAGAAAAAATGCTGTCATTTTGTTTTTTTTTAACCTCATTATGTGTTGGTGTTAATCACTATTAGTTTACTTCCTGTATCTCTCACTAGTGTTCGTTCAACTCAAATAAGCCCTCGTACATGACATAAGTTCATCAATGCTCTCGTAAGCTGCCGCAGGAGAGTTGCGCAGAAGTGCCTCTTTCTGTGTAAAAAGAAGACGGTCGTGGATTACTTGCAGGTTCACCTGATTGGACTTTGCCAGCCAGCGAGAGGCCACCTCTGCCAGACCAAGTCGCGTGAACAGGCCCAGTGGGTATTGGTAAAGACGATTCGAATAGTAAATTGCATCAGTGTTACCGGGTAACTCCCCGCCATAAATAAAAAAAGAACCCCGCGCAAGAACACATGCGTGACCGCTGCGTGAGCTGGGACGCGCCTTCCCGCAGTTCAACGTAAGATCCTCCCAATGCGGCGACGCCGCCGTTGTCTGAATGGACCAGAAGTCATCAAAGTATATCACACTGTCGGTGTCGCCGCCGTGGATGTAGACACGCCCCTGAAATACAATCATCGAGGCCGAGTAGCGTGGACTAGGCCGCAGCCCGCTGTGGGGAACAACCTCACGCCACACGCCTGTCAGGAAGTCGTAGCGGAACAATGAATTGCTATAAACAAAGGTTCCTGTCCAGGAAGTTGTGTCGGTACGGTAGCCACCAAATACGTAGAGAAAGTCGCCCTCAACCTGTGCACTATGACCAATAAGCGGAAGAATAGGCATGCCGAAAAGACCCACAAACTTGACAGGAAACCACTGGTAAGTGTCAAAATCCATATACCAAAAAGAAACCGAAGTGCTACACGGTTCTCCCATCAACACGTACATACGATTGCGGTACACGTGGGCAGTGTGGAGTCGTCGCTCACCAGGGCCATCAGGCTCTGGTGGGGCCTCGTGTAAGCGAGACCAAGAAAATGTATTAAGATTTAACACAAGAACATCAGAAAAAAGCACTGGCATGTCTACATGGTGTCCGCCGTATACATACATGTTGTCACCGTATATCACTGCTGAGTGGCTAATGCGGGGTGAGACAATATCACGGTTGGTTGTTTCCTTGTAGCTCCATCTGAAATTCTTGAGATCAAAGCAATAAACGTCATTATACACAAAATGAAGAGCCCCACCACCAAAAAGAACAAGAAACTCATCCTTGTAATTCACCAGTGAAAAACAACAGCCATGCGGTGGAAGAAACCCCCCAGACCGAACACTACTCCAAAGATTTGTTGTTGTCGCTGTCACAGGCCTCACAGAAGCTGAGTCACTCCGGTGAACGTGAAGGGGCATCTTTCAACAAAAAATATAAATATAAATATAACAGCAATAGACGCACACGCACCAAATAAAAAAAAAAAAAAAGTAGATATGTATTACACCGTAGTTTAGTCTCTGGTGTCTGTCAGCGCAACAAAAAAGAGACAAACAACAAGCAATAATATTATTAATAATAATAAGTAATAAATAGCTTTTAATTACAAACACCCCTTAAAATGCCCTCAATTTCAAACTCGTCCACAGCATTACAAACGTTACGCAGCCATTCAGGCTCGTCTGCCGGCAACCGCAACGCCGCCGTACTTGCTGCTCTGCCCATCCTAGAAATATCTCTCAACAACTTTGGATCATCCGGCCCAACATCCCGCAACTCCAAGCATAGCCCTCGAGACATACGGACATATTCCTTCGCAGTCCTGCAAAAAATATCCCAAATGAAAGCAGGACTACAAGAGCGGGCCTCCAAAAGTGCAACTCCACCACGTACAACTGCACGCAAACAAAAAAGCACGCTGCTATAACCAATGGATTGTGACAACTCTAGTAAAGAAAAAAGGATGGATTGAAGACAAGAGGCATGTAAGCTTTGTGCTATTGTATCCAACACATAAAGAGAGAAATAATCAGCTTCCTTTTCCCATTCCATGTCCCCCAATTTTACTCTCTTAGCAACAAACGACCCCAATGTATCTGAAAGAATTTCGGCCGCTATTGCTGAATTCAAAGAACGTACCAGGCGCCACGCCACATTAAAATGATGACCTCTTGTCGCACACCATTCTCTCACCGCATAGACGTAATAGTCATAATCCTGCGACCCCACGGTTAGTGTGTTCTCCACCCACGCCGCTATTCGCTCTGCCGCGCGGATACCCTGAACTGCGTCGGATGGAATGCGACACAACAGTTCCATAACACGGCAAACATCATAAGGTGTACTTAGAGTGCAAGAGTAAAGTTCAACCAATGTACAGTCGTCCAACCCTGAGCTATCAAGTATATCACAGGGCAAAAAAACATTTCCTTGTTCCATTAAAAATGACAAATAAGATGCCAAAATCCAACGCGGTGCATTGTCATTTATACACGGTAAGCAAATACCTCGCCAAAGAACCTGCATAACACAGGGCAAAGCTTGTAAGTTTAGCTCACGCAGAGCCTCTGTTATCGTGGCAGCACTTGCAACGTCCTCTAACGTCAAGACAAAAAGTTGCAGCATCACAATAAGCGAAGAGATAACACGATCCTTGTGCCCATGTTTCCAATCCTTCTGATGACGAAAAACAACGGCAGGAATAAGAGAAACCTGACGTTGCCACAATAAGGAATCACTAGTTTCAGCAACCAAAGTCATGTAAGACAACTCTGAATGCCATGCAACCACCGTTAAATGGCCCTTTGACACCGGCTGAAAAAGAGTATCATCTTGTGAAGTAAAAAGCAGTCTGCATAAGCGCTCGTACGTCGTAAAAAAAGCAACAGGAAGCTCATCATGCCAAACGGCAAATTCATCACAGTCATTTTGACGCAGATACAATGCAATAGTTGTAAGATCATCAACAGACAAACGCTCCAAGCACAAAAGCAACGCAGACCTACAACCTTTTAAAAACCCACACAAACGCACAAATGCATCTCGCTTCTGTTCATTTGCTTCCTGAACGTCACTCACAACAGCAGCATAGTCATCTGGATCGTCCGTCGTTTCCATTTCCGGCACATTAACTGGTGTTAATACCTGCGCTAAAACACTAAGACCCTCACAAACCACCAAAAGAATATCCGACGACAATGGCAACTTGGCCGTTAATGTGTGTTCTATGAGCACAGTCTGCAGAACATGCGCCCCGGATGTCAACAGTTCATATATCTTGTGTCCAGAGCCAAGCTGCACAAGAACAGCCTCCACAGAAGATTCAAGTGCCGAATTAACCACGCGGCACACATGTAGAATCGGTGCCTGCGTCTCGCTACATATTACAGCCTCCAGTGCGGTCAGCAACAGAGTCAACGCACTATCGTCAAGCCGCGAAATAATCCTCAAAACTGCGCAAACAGCCTCCAACACTGACTCACTCGCCACTCCCTGCCGCAGCCTCTCCAACACCACCCGCCAAAATGTTGAAAAAGGCAAAAGCTCCCAAAAACGTTGTGCGATGCTTTGCGGCTCTACCACGCTGCCCTCGCAAAGAAAAGCCACGCCCTGCGCCACGACAGACGCCTGGTCGTCCAGGTCCTTCGCCTGCATCGGCGTTAAGAGAAGGTGCATGTTCTTCTGCATGATGACCCGCCGCCCCGAGCGACGAATAGGGCCAAGAGGCACACGCCTGTCACTCAACACATTCATCACAGCTGACAGCAACCTTATGAAACGGTAGGCGTCATCCGTCATTTCCGGAACAGTGCCCCCAAAAACATGCATGAGCAGCCCAACAAAATTCGTATCTTGCTGAAGAAGAAGTACAGTGGCAACACACAAATACAACTGCTCCATAACAGGCAAAGAAAGTTGAGAAAACTGCAGACATTCCACGTAAAACGGCAGCAGGTCGCCAATATCCAACGGCCTTCCATCGTTTACCGGGCGGGCAAACGCTTCTGTAATGGCCTGCATGCAAAATATGCGGTTAAGAATTGCGACAAACAGCAGCAACGAGCCTGGGAGGGTCCCTGTGTAAAAGCCTGCAACAGCGTCGGTGAGCATGCGCGGAAAAAGACTCCGTCGACTAATACTCACAGAGCGTGCAATATGATAAAGAAGATCATTTAAAAACACACCGGCATCTACGCTACCAAACTGCTGAAACGCCACCACCGCGTCCCACACGTTTTGCGGTACATCATCCGCCATCAACTGCCGTCAAATACATACATACAAACATATATAATAATAATAATAATAAACAAAAAAAAACCTTTACTTAAACAAAAAATATGGACACACACACGCACACGCATACCAAAATATGTATACACAAGCAAAAAAAAAAAAAATGCATTTTACAAAAAATGGAATGCCGCTGTTTTCAACATATCATGATTCGTATTTTTCTCATTTTTGTAGACCTTGTCCGTTATGTCAGTTGTTTGTAGCAAACTATCTTCCCTTTTTTTTTTTTTTTTTTTGGCTAAATCAACTGTGCTTTGATAGCAGCTTTGCGCTTATTGTGAATACTCTCAAGCACATGCAGTCCCACGAGTTCGTCAACAGCCTCCAGCTCCTGTCGTCTTGCAGCAACATCGTCAAAGTATCCGCGGTCGGGAGAATAATACGGTCTGAGATCATTAGGATAAAACTTGTTGAATATAACGCAATGTGCTGTTATATAGCCAAAGACCACAAAAGCAACAGCGCTGTAATATTCCCGCGTCTCTGCCCCCGCGCGGCCTTCGCTGTCGCGTCGCTCCGCCTCCACCTCCGCCGCCGCAGCCTGCTCGTAGTTTCCCCTCTCCGTCAACTTGCGCTTGCGGTACGCGAGCTCGTCGCGGCTGGTCCTGTGGGTCAGCGGGTGGTCGCTGAGGGAGTTGCTGTGCATACGCTCCTCGTACAGGCTCCTCGGCGCCTTGCGAATAGAGAACACGTCACTCGTCCTCCGCTCAGCATCCAGCGCAACACCGCCACCACTATTGCCGCTATCTTTATCATTACTACTGTTGCGCTCAACGCCACAACTGCCCGCCACCGCAGCTCCTGCGCCCTTGCACAACCGCGCAAATGGTTGCCGTAACATAATATATATATATATGTATGTATGTATTTTCTTTTCTCTTTTTATACAAAAACCCACAAAACACACATACAAACAGACATAAAAAAAATAAATTAATAAATAAATAAAATAGGAAAAAAGAAAGACTATTGTGCCAATTTGACACGTCTATTGCAAAAATATAGGCTTTAGGTTATTTTCACCTACCTTGCAAACACCACACTCGATTCCTCGTTCAGCCTGCAGTTATTAATGTGCAACATTTAAAAACATGTGCGTGTCAAAATGCAAAACACATATACTACATGTCTATTCTTCTTTTATCCATTTTTATTATTATTTGTTTTGTTTTTTCGTACAAGTTTATAAAATTGTGCGCAACTATCTTCCTGCAACCACGTTTTGAATAAGGCTTATCAAAAACGGTATCAAAATATACAGCCAGTACTTCTGAAAAAACGAGCGTTTATCCTCTTCTTCTTCATCGTTGTCATCGTCATTTTCTTGCGCATCAGGGAAATTCTGCTGTTTTTGTTGCGCACCGTCTTTCTGTCGCACACTGGCGTCTGTCGCCCGACTGCGTTTTTTGTTTTTCTTTCCACTGTTTTTTGCCGCCCCCTCGCCGTCTTTCTTGGCAAGCTCGCTAAGGTCCGTGTAGTTCGGCAAACTTCGCGGCGATGTCGGCTCCACAAGACCAACGCTTACACGTGTCTGCACCTGCGGGAAGAGCGATAGAATATTAAGTTCGCACTCGTCACCGTTCACAAGTTTCGTATGGAATGTGTTAGTCTCGAGAACAATTTGCAGGCCAACAACACTTGTGTTGCGTCCGACAGCGACGCGCAGGGACTCTCGCAGCAAAATAACGCTGGAGTCCGATGCTTCAAAGCCGCGGACAAGAGAGCACGGCGTAATCGCCAGTGACACGGGCCCTGCGCCGTCACCGCCGTTCCTCGCGACAAGCCGGTAATAAACAAACTGCGCCGCCATCAATGCGTCCCTCTCCTCCTTTGACAACTTGATCGCCCCCGCGCCCCCCCGCCCCTCGTCGTGCCGCAGCCTGGCGATGGCTGTGGGGGACATGCGCGATATCGTCACAGAGGCGATTTTGTTCCATCCCCCTGCAACGCCAATGCGACGCTGCAAGACATACGACTGAGAGACAGCATTCACTGACACTATAACAAATAAAAAAAAGACACACAAAAAAAAAGTTAACCGCTGTACAATTCGATATTTAAACATCTTTTCTTTTCTGTTCTTTTTTTTTCTTTTTTTTTTTTTTTTTCTGCTATGTTTTTTCTTTTTTTGTATTATTACTTTCAGTAGATCTCCAACCCTTAACTTTTTTTTTTCGTCACTTCCAGCTTTTTTGCTTATCGCTATGGATGCTGATAACTATAGAAATTCGTCCAAAAACCTCTTTTTCTTTTAGCCTCGTTTTCCAGCTTTCCAAACCTAATAAAAAAAAAGAATATAAAAAAATATATATACTTATCTTTATGTATTCATTTATTTTTATTACAGTCCTTAAATAACAAGATAAAATACGTAAATCAAATATATATAGATATACGTACATACTATATGTATGCACATATGCGTGTATAGTATGACCACAAACCTTCCTTGATAACAACCTTCCTACCTGTTTTTTTTTTTTTTTTTCTTCTTTTTTGCTCAAATCATATTCAGCCATAAAGCAAAACCAAACCACCTTATTTTTTAACAAAAAAAACAACAGTTAGTTGTTTAGTTGATTAACCACCCAGAGTGCTAGCAATGCCTACCTGCTTATTCTAACCCTTTGGGGCCACATACAAGTAAAGGAAACACAAAGGTCGCATCGCCATGCACACGCACCACATCACATGCACCCGATAATATATTATTTGCCATGTCTTCTTTCACGTTGCACGAACTCGGGCAGGCATCAACCTCAAGCCCCGTTGATACATACACAACGGAATCAGCACGCACATTGCGCAGCAGGTGATTCTTTGGCAACCCACCACCCAGCACAATACACGTCGTGCGCCGCCCTTCGCCCCCATCGCTTTTGTTCGTCTCGCTGCGCCGGTAGCGACGGCCCAACGCACAAAGTCGCACCACATCCACAACAGGATCTACAACAAGCCCTTTATTTGAGAAGTTGTAAAAATAAATCATATCTCCAATTGAGCCATCAGTGAGAGCAGGTGAAAACATAGGGATGCTGTTGCGGTAGCACCAGTAGACAAGGCTCGTAACGCACCTTTCAGGCTCCTCACGTTCAATAGCCTCACCCATCGCGGCAATAATGTCTGATGGCGCCGTCATCGCTTCCCAATTAGATTCCCGTTGAAGCGCATGTATTCGCTTTAACAAAGGCATAAAAAAGTTTTCAAAGCAACAGTAGTTGTCATTAGGCAAAAGAAGGTCACCAATACGATTTACCCCACTTCTTCGAAGCATTCGACCATCAAGATTAAACTGCCCAACGAATGTTTTGCCAAAGCACTTAATAATATCCTCCTCAATGCCACCTGCAGAAGAAATGATCCCATCAACAAGCCGCTCGCGCGCAAGATAGACAAATATCTCGCGCAGACCACTAGAAATAAGATTTGACGTGTATGCCAACAACACTGTGTCCCCTTCTTGCCTGTGGTACAACGCCCGCTGCACTATTCTCCGCGCGCGCCCAAGTTGTGACGCCTGCAAACCAGTCCGCGAATACGTGGCAAGAACACGCTGCACCGCCTCCTCCTGGCGCAGCGCAAGAAGCCCAGCGTAGTCTGCCCCAGAAATAAACTCCATTTACAACTACAGCAATCGCAGGTATTTCTATTTGCGGTTTGCAACAAAATACCTCGTTTTTTCTTCGGCCAATATATACCCCCCCCAAAAAAAAAGGTTTATATATATATATATATATATTAGAAGGGAAAAAGAGCTATCTCCTTGTTCACTGTGTGTTACCGCAAACCCTGCAACCTATAGTGCCTTTGCTCTAAAAGCGGCTCTAGTTGCCGTGTAGACAACAAAATCAATATATTTATTGCACAAAAAAAAAAAAAAACAATAACAATAACAATAATACTCAGTACAAATATAGAAACAAAACGTATAACATCTAACTAAAAAGCCTTTTTTTTTTTTTTTTTTAAACAAAGTGTAAAAAAAAAAAAAAAAAAAAAAAAAAATTTTTTTTTTTTTTTTT